>BPLR01011195.1:0-24961 GCA_021605095.1 Caerostris extrusa
CATCTTGAAAACCTGGCATCACTTGAAAAAACTATAGTCCACCAGTGGGTTCCTGCCCTCTGTGGGTTCGAGGCAATGGAGAGAGCCGACTTTCTGGCTAAAAAGAGGGGGGGCTTTAATCACACAAAAAATATCTCGTCCTATACCCTTTCCACTCTATCAAAAATCTCATCAAAAGATCAATTAAAGTCCGCGCTCAAGAAGACCTCTATAACCGCGTTTCCCAAAAGTCCTGGAAGAATGCCATCCCAAATCTATGTAATGGTCCAAGGCGTAGAGCAGTCGCTCATTTCCGACTAGCCACCGGACATGACTGCCTGCGAAACCATCTTTACAGACTCAAAATTGTTCCTTCCCCCGATATGCACTCTGTGCAGCTCTGGAGAGGCCATGGACTCCACGCATCTACTTCACTGTCCTGCTCTGAGCAAGACTTTTCTCGCCGAGCGATATTGGGAGGCTAGAGATATGTTAGATTAATGAACTCTGTTTCAGCATGTTTTGTTGTTTTCTCTATTCTTTTATTTTTCGTTGTTCTTTTTATTGCTGTAACTGTTCATAATCTGCCATTGGAAATAAAAAAGTTCTGGTGGTAACAATTTATGATGCACAATATTAATTTGTTGACGGTAATACTGTGCATCAATTATTTGATCGATTTCTCAATCAATTGTTGGAAGGGATAACACCCCTTTTATTAATTAAAATATATTATTGTCTTTAAAAAATACTATTATTACCATTTACATTGTCTTTTTTGGATGTTAACTTGATCAGTGCGTGGCTAGGCTTGTTATGTGCGTCCAGCTACTTTGCTGAGTTTAAAGATTATCATACAGTATACTCTTTTTTTTTATCAAAAGTTCCAAAAAAAATTTCTTTTACCGAATGCTTAATGATAGGAAGATATTGTAATTTTCTCAGATTTGCACATCTGTCAACCAGCTTGGAATCCATTTTTAATACGCTTTTATTAGTTTCACTTGTATGTTTGTTTGTTTGTTTGTAAAATACTCTTTGGGCTCGATTTTGCCCTACTTTAAGCGACCTGATTTAATTTAAACGTTGTAGACTTATCAAGGACCGACGACACTAACATATTTTGATAAGTTTATTATCTCATCATGACAGGATCTCCCGGATTAGTGATTTTTATTTTAACTTATGAAGAGCAATTTAACCCATGTAGAATGACATTCAACCTACGTGGGACAGTGGTACAACGGATAACGCGCCTGACAACGGATCAGGAGATTCCTGTTCGAATCCTGGCTGTCTCGACATATTCGCATTTAGCCTTTGTTTTACCCACAATTAAGTGTGCAAAAAACTATAGTTCCAGTCCTCCGTACCGGGACCTCATATAAGTATTATAGTTTAAAAACACTAAAAAACACGCTTTTAGAGTTAATCAAGAGCTAAAAATTAAAAAAAATAAATCTTAAAGTAAGATAAAATGACTGACGAGTAAATGAATGTCACTGTTCTAAAAGCGTGGGGTGCTCGATATCAATCGTTATATTTCACTAGTTTCATTCGAAATGCAGAGTTAGTTTAAAATGTCATACAAAGCACCCCACTCTTTTAGAACAGTGACATTCATTTTCTCGTCAGTCATTTATTCTTTACTTTTAAGATTTATTTTGCATTTGATTAACTCAAAAGCGTGTTCGCTTATAATATATACTGCCATTCGTTCTTTCTTAACCTACGCTTACCCGGTTTGTTTTTATGCGATTAAATCTAATTTTAAAATTATTGGAACCTTACAAAACATCACGATCTTGATCGTCCCTGATCTTATTAAAGCTATTAACACTTCTTCTTTTTATTTGATTTTCTTAAACATATTTCAGTAATTACTTAACACGCTTGATAACCATAACAATACGTCAATCCTGGAGATTGAATCATTTATTCTAATAATATTCTTAAACGGCCACGTAAAGAATTTTACTCTAATTTTTTTTTTTTGAATCTTTCTGTCAATTGTTTCATGATTTTTGTAAATTTATACTGGACAATATACAATTGTTTTTTAATTGTTTATTTCCTGTTATATCAAAGATGAAGCCCTCAGGGACTAAATAGCTCCAAAATCGTAAACTTCAACCGTCAACTAATGCATTGTTAATGTTTCGAACTACTTGGATAGCCATTTTGTTTGTAATTGAGTTAATTTCATTTATTGACAAACCACTTAGATGAATAAAACTCATTTATCCTCTTCAATACAGAATTTTCCGAATAAAAAATTGGAAGTGTATTAATTTATTTTGGCATTCTAATCATTTTTGGCAATAACATAAAAAATATGAGTGAATTATAGAAATTTGCATCTTTTTTAACATTAAATACATGCTAAAGAACGTGTGCTTTTTAATTTATTTAATATGCCAAAAAAAAATTAATGCACGGTAAAATATTTATTTTACTTCAATAATAATGTTTTTTAATTATAATAAAGATTTAAAAGCATCAAAAATTTTTTTTTCGCATTCTTTCATAGGTATCCTTAAAAAGATTCAATATTGGGAATTATATTTTTAATTTGACAAATTGTCAGTAGGAATAATATAAATATTGAATTTTTAAAAAATAAATTTAGTTTAAATTGAACAACTGTTTAATATGGAATCATATTGTGTTTATTAATGTATAATGTAATCATTTTAATTGAATAATTTTAAATATTTCAAAATATTAACCAAAGTTTATTATTCCAACAATGGACGATTCCCCAACAAGTATAAAACAAACAACGTTTTAACAATCGAAAATCAATTCATCAATTTATTTTTTACAACAATTAAAACTTTGTTGCATTACAGTTAATATTTCATTGTTAAAGACATATATAAGCCAACAATAGAAAAGTTTCAATGACGCATTCTCCGTTCCAAGGTCGGTCACATTGGACTTCGCGCCGATGTCTGGTTAATGGTTTTGTTTATACTCGCGTTTACTGTATTTTTGTGCTTCTGCTTTGGTGCTCTGATTTTGTTAGGATTCTTTTTCTTTTTTTCTTTTTTTCATTTATTTTCCTCTTGTTTTTTTAATTCTGCTATTGAAATTATTTTATTTAACTTTTTTGACTTAAACTGTAAGGACTTTAAATTGGTAATGGGCTTTGACCGACTGCCATTGTATCTCATCTTGCTATTTGGAGGTTTGGTCGCTGCGCGACGAAGGCAGCTCTGTTCACGTGCTCCGATTTAAGTTTCATTCATTCCTTAAAAACGAAGTAGTGAAGGTGCTTTTAAAATCAACAATCATGGATTTGGCTAAAATTACCGCCTATCTTGTCACAATTCCTTTCGTTTGGTTCGCTACTAATTTATTCCTATTTGGCGATTCCTCTTATGCGGTGTCAATGGCAATCTACATCTGCGTCATTGAACTCATTTGCCAAATTTGCAAAGAAAATGCCTGGATGAATGACAACAATCGCCATCAACCGTCGCCAAAGAGGGCAAAGGCATCCAGGTAGGTGCTTTACATTTCAATAAATATTCTCAAACAACACGCTCATCCAACGAAATGTCAACACAAACATCATTAAATCAGTTGGATGAGTATTCTCAAACACCAAATACTTCAGTTGTCGACAAAACTGTTCAAACGTTTGTTGCTACTGACAATAGTCATACCAAAACTTCTGGAGTGTACAAAACTATAGACCCAAAAGCGAAATTGTCCACAATTGATAACATCCGTCTTTGTGTACCACCATAAAAGGCGTTTATTCGTAAACACCGGGTACAACACTATCTAAAGAAAAAAATTGGTTTTCAATCCCTTACTTAACACAATACAGGAAGAAATTGAACCTGTACTTGAAGTACCTAAAAAACATTTCTGCCACATATGCTAACATCTCTAATGTTCATGTGCGAGACATTTTGTCAAAAGAAAAACGTAAGCGAACAACAAGGCACCAAGCGACCAAACGCCAAAAATGAATCATTCTTCAAAATAAATGTAAAGGTCTAAAACGACGTATCTTAGAAAGCAAAAAAAAAAAAATAATCCCACAACTAAAATCACAATAATAAGCTCATTTTCAAAAATTATTATTCTTATAAAAAATAAACAATCTTAACCAATCGTCAATAACACGGCAAGTATTTGGACAATTTAACAATGTAATGTCAAAAATTAAAAAAAAAAAGTTCTGATTAATACATTCAAAAAAAAAAAAAAAAAAAAAAATCCGTAAAGAACATATTTATTTTAGAAAATGTAATTCATCTGGTACTACATGTTAGATATTTATGAATTCGAAGAAATTGAACCTTCTTAATTTGCACCTAAATAACTTTAACTTGAAGAAAAAAAGCTTAAAAATTTCTGCTACAACTATTAAAATCCTTTGCCGCGCAAGAACTTTTACCGAAAAGAAAATATAATCAAACAATATCTAAAGCTCACAAAGACATAAAACAAAAAATTTTTCAAAAGACAACGTTACAAAATGATGGATCTTAAAAGAAGAAGAAAAATAGAATAACAAGAATTCTACAGACTCGCAATAATAATTACTTTAACCATTGCTCAATAAATCAGTCTTTAATTATCAAAATACTACAAGAAATTTTTAAAAATGTTATAGTTTAATACATTAATTATGAAAAAAATTCAGAATCAAAATAAAATTTGTAAGGCAGCATATTCCTAATATTGCAAATTTCACTCATTGGTATTGCCTGGACTTTATATAAACAAAGAAGTCTTGAATAATTTATTACTTGAATTTAAAAATTAAAATCATTTGAGTAGAAGCTGTGTAGATTTGTATTGTTACGAAAATACTCTTTATTTAGAAGAGCTAGATGATTGTTTTTCCCGACCAATAATTTGCTTAAGTTTTGGCAGTTACTGTATTATTGTTCTGATGGACGGTGAGATTATGTCAATTTGTCTACCAGTATGGGAGAAAGAATGATTTTTTAACTGCCATATAAATGGACCTGCCAGCTACCATATAAATGAATCTTATCTCAAAAAGTAATTGGGTCTTCCAGCCACCATATAATTGGGTCTTACAATAACAGCTACCATAAAATGGGTCTTCCAGCTACAACTAATATATAAATAAGTCTTCCAGATACAACTACCATATAATGGGTCTTCCACCTACAACTACCATATAAAAAGGAGTCTTCCAGTTACAGTTAACATATAAATGGGTTTTCCAGCTATCAATAAAATTCCGGACTGCTTTAGGGAAATTACTATCTGCATTCAATAAAAAAAAGTTAATTCAGTTAAAAATATCACCATGTTCGCCAAGTCTTATATTAACGTTTATGGAGTTCATGTCAAAAGGTGTTTTTAGCGATATGCGAGCTTGTGTTTTCTCTTGGTCGTTATTATTAGTCACTCTCTTTATGAAACTATAGATTTTAACAACGACGGGAGACGATGCAAGTTGGTGTGTCGCTAGAAATATCTTAAAGCAAGGACCCCATAAACGTTGGTAAAAAGTCATTCGGGCACAGAATCACAGACAATAGGAATTCTCAGGGCTCCTCCTATTATCCTAAATGTTTTTCTTCAACAGTAGTTCTCGTGACAGTCATTAATGAAATAAAAGCTGGAAGACATGGTAGACATTGCTTTCTCCATCTATGTAGAAAATTTGATAGAATTTCGCAAGTTCAAAAACATGATTTAACATATTAATAAAGAAATTAAGAACAAATATACAGAAACTGCAAATAACATAACATAGCAACAGTCTTAATATGACTGAAGGTACATCATAGTAGCACTACCATATAAATAGAATTTTAATCACTATAATACAATTGACACAGCATTACAAATGCAAATAAATGGTTTCAAATGTCATAACAATTACTCAAACTTTGAATCGAGCACGTTTTCGCGAGGACACCAAAAAGGCTTTAGGATATCAAAATAATTTTTTAAAAATTTGAAAAGTTAAAAAAGTAAAGATAAAAAAAATTCAGTCTGTTAATTTTTCAAGCTATAATATTACTGAATTAATGAACATATAAAAGATACCCCTTCATTAAAGATATTAAACTCAATAATTCAAGAAATTTCAAAATAACAAAGATATTTGGAATTATGAAGAAAAACATTTTCAAGAATATTTTTAAAAAAAACAATCAGAAAGTTTGACTTAATGAAGACTCAACCTGTATTTTAAAATGAAGACATAATAAAATGAAAAAAAACCTGGACTGAAAAAAAGCATCATTAAATATTTGGAATTTCAGTAATTAATAAATTTGTTGATTTTGGATCCATATTTATAAAACGTAGAAAACTTGAAAAATATTTCTAAAAACAAAACATCATTACTTCAATGAACTTGATATTTCAACCAAATACAAAAGAAAAGAAAAATTTCATAAAAAATGTTAAACTATGTATGAAATATAGTGATAATATCTTTAAAAACAAAAATGATTTGAAAAGAAATTTAACAATATAATTGAATCGGAACTTTTTTGACTTAAAGAAAAATGAACAGCTATATAAAATAAAAATGGACTAAAATGAAATAGACAGATGAAAAATGATATTTAGATATTTAAAATTTCAATAATTTTTAAATTTTCAACACTCGGTTTTATTTTGGTTTTTCAAATTTCATAATACCTCTTAGAAATAATCAAGAAACGAAGAAAACATCTCAATAAAGAGGCAATACTATCAACTATATCTCAATAAACTATCCATCATAAACTTAATATGTTCACGAAAATTAAAAATACAAAAAATAATAGGTACTATGAAATACCTATAAATAATAGGTACCATGAAGAAAATTATATCTTGGATAAACACAATAGACTCAAATACAACAAATAATTATGGCCTTTACAAATGTGATAATACATCCAAGAAATAATCATGAAACGAAGAAAACATCTTACTTCAATCATAATCTCAATATCAATCATATCTCAACAAATTATCAATCATAATCTCAATATCAATCATATCTCAACAAATTATCAATCATATTCTCAATATTAATATCTCAAAACAAATTATCAATCAATCATATCTCAATATCAATCAATCATATCTCAACAAATTATCAATCATAATCTCAATCAACAAATTATCAATCATATCTCAATAAACAAATTATCAATCATAATCTTAATATTAATCATATCTCAATAAACTATCAATCATAATAATATCAATCATATCTCAATAAACTATCAATCATAATCTCAATCTCATTCATATTCTCAATAACTATCAATCATTTCAATCGCAATCTCAATCTCAATAACAATCCATATCAATTGCAATCTCAATATCAATTGCAATCTCAATATCAATCGTAATCTCACTATCAAGCATATCTCAATAAACTATAAACCAATCTCGATATCAATCATATTTCAATAAACTAACGATAATAATCTCAATATGTTAAAAAAATTAAAAATGTAAAAGTTCTATAAATAATTGGTGTCATGAAGAAAATCATATCCTGGAAAAACAATAGATTCTAAAACAATTAGTAATTTTGGCGTTTACAAATTTGATATAATAACCTCTAAGATATAACCATGAAAAGAAGAAAACATCGCCATAAAAAGGTAAAACTATCAAGCATATCTCAAACTATCAATCATAAACTCAATATGTTAAGAAAATTAAAAATTTCCTTCAATAATTGGTGCCCTGAAGAAAATACAGTAAAAAATATCTTGGAAAAACAATAGTTTCGAAAACAATTAATAATAAAATAATCAGAATCCATTAAAAATTTTCAGATAATGACAAAAAAAAAAAAAAAATGCTGTGAAATAAATTTTTATCTTTCAAATACTTGATTGTTTTGGCAATTACAAATTTGGTAATAATACCTTTTAGAATTTTTGAACAGCAGAAAACACATCAATGAAATCAAAAAATCCAATATGTTTTAACAAAAAAAATAAGAAATTCAAGAGACAAGATTGGCAAACAATATCATATAATTAAGGTTATGAAAATTTCAGTAACTTTGTTTTAATTTTATTTTCCTAATACATATAAACTTGGCTCATTTTAATTTTACAAGTATGAAATACATCTAAAAAAACATTCTCAAAAGGAAAAAAAAAAAAGACATCACCTTCAATAGAGGAAAAAAAAAAAAATCAGAATTTTACAGAAAGAAGAGATTCAACAAACAAAGATGCCATGAAGAAAATATCCTAAAGAAACATCTTAAAGAACTGGACAGACTGAACAAACAATAATGTTTAGATTCTTAAGATTTTGATAATTTCGATTTTTTTCTTTTCATTATACACTCATGTCCATAAATTAAGGATAATGAAGTTCAGGCAAAGAAAGAGACAGAAGTAAAACAAATTTGACTTATTTTATAAAACTAAACTGAAGTCTAATTATAAAACAAATTTGACGTCTATCGTTATTTGAAGTCTATTTATTAAACAAAAGGTAAAGAGCAAAAAAGATGCTATATGTTTGACATAATTAATAAAAATTGCGATTTTTACTCCCTGGAGCAAATTTCAAAAAAGAACCTATTTACAAAAAACAGTATAACATGGTTAGTATAATGGTTAATATGGAGTATGTCTCCGGGACGATGCAATACAGGCCTTTCAACGCCTAGGCATGCTGAGTATCAAATTATCAATCTGATCTTGGGGAATATTACACCACTCATCAAGCAATGCCCTCCGTAGTTCCGGTTGACAGGTGGGAGGGGGTTGACGGGCTGCAATTCGTCGGCCAAGCATATCCCACACATGCTCTATTGGATTCAAGTCCAGTGAATATGTTGGCCAATCCATACGGGGATATCCTCCAATTGAAGGCATTCGTCTACAATGTTTGCACGGTGAGGACGGGCGTTGTCATCCATAAACAGAAATTCAGCACCAATGGCGCCCCGAAACAAACGTACATGTTGTTCCAGAATGACATCCCGATAGATGTGGCTTGTCATCGTTACACTCTGAACATGCAGGTCAGTTCTGGAACCAAGAATAATTCCTCCCCAAACGAACCATCCTGTACCATCGTAACGATGTCGTTCAATGGTGTTCTCTCGGTGGTAACGGGTACCTGGCGCTCTCCATATGAAAGTCCGGCGAGAATCAGACTGCAAACTAAACCTGGACTCGTCGGAAAAAAACACAAGACCACTGTTGCGGTGTCCACAATGCATGCTCTCTACTCCGGGTTAATCGCAGGCGACAGTGTGTTGCGGTAAGTGGAACACATTTGACAGGCCTATGAGCATATAGACTAATGTGCCCTAAGCGTCTGCCTTAAAACTGTCGTACCGGTAGCTGAAGAGAGCTGACGAGACAGGTCTGATGCTGTGCTCCGTCTGTTTCTTTTGGCAGTAACTGCTAAATACCGGTCCTCATACGGCGTTGTAACTCGGGGGCGACCTGTGCTGTAACATCTACTCACATTACCATTGGAATCGTTGCCAAAGCCTGGAGATGACACTCTGGGCGATTCCAAGTTCCTCGGATACTTCCAGCTGGGCACGTCCACATTCCAGCCGTCCGATAATTCTACCACGTAAAAAATCATCCAAATGCTTCCTTTATGCCATAACTATGCTGTTATTGCACTGAAAGGCTTTTAAAGCGCTTGTGAACAATTTTACTTCTTTGCCACCATTCCTTATATACCCCTCTCTTACACTCTCGTCATTGTGACGTACTATCCGCGCCATCTGGTGGTTTCCTGTAATTAGCATATTCTTCTTCAAGATGTGTGTGATAATTCTACAGGGGAAATTTTTATTTTAGAGTTCAATTTCTGTGTGATCCTGAATTATCCTTAATTTTTGGACATGAGTGTATATAAGCCATTGATTTTGGATATATTTTGTTACAAATTTATATTGAAATGAAATGCTTTAAACTGATTCTCTGAATAATGTGAATATCAACCTTCATCAAATAAAAGTTTATTTTTTCCTATCATTTTTGGCGTAATTTGTGAAATGCCTTAGATTCATTTCATTATTTTTTAATTAATACGCTTTTATTAGATTCACTTGTATGTTAATTTGTAACTGACTCTTTGGGCTCGATTTTGCCCTATTTTAAGCGATCATATTTAATTTAAACGTTGTAGACTTATCAAAGACCGACGACAATAAAATATTTTGATAAGTTTATAATCTCATTATGATTAGGATCGCCAGGATTAGTGATTAAAACACACAGCCTTTTAAAGGCCTCTTGATCGGAGCATCACCTTTTCCCCTGGGGATCTGTTTCTCCTCAAACACACTATTTAAGTTGCAAAGAAACATTTACAGACATCTTTCAGAACGAAAACAGTTGATTCTTCTTAATACTCTTTTATAGTAGTTTCACCTGTATGTTTGTTTGTAACTGACTCTTTGGGTTCGATTTTGCCCTACTTTAAGCTATCCGATTTAATTTAAACGTTGTAGACTTATCAAGAACCGACGATATTAAATATTTTGATAAGTTTATTATCTCATCATGATCAGGATCTCCAGGATTAGTGAATTTTATTTTAACTTATGAAGAGCAATTTAACCCAAGAATTAAAACATTCAAACCGACATGGGACAGTGACACAACGGACAACTCGCCTGACTACGGATCAGGAGATTCCCTGTTCGAATCCTGGCTGGCTCAACATATTTGAATTTAACCTTTGTTTTACTCACAATTAAATGGTTGCAAGAACTATAGTTCCAGTCCTCCGTACCGAGACCTCATTTAAATATTATAGTTTAAAAACACTACAAAACACGCTTTTAGAGTTAATGAAACTAAAAAATAAATTAATAGTTTAAAAACTAAAAAACACGCTTTTAGAGTTAATCAAAGTAAAAAATAGTTAACATAAGAATAAAATTACTGACGAGAAAATGAATGGGGCATTGATATTGGAACGATTGATATCGAGCATGGGGTGCTCGATATCAATCGTTATAATTTTTCACTAGTTTCATTCCGAAATGCAGAGTTAGTTTAAAAATGTCATACAAAGCACTCCACGCTTTTAGGACAGTGACATTCACTTTCTCGTCAGTAATTTTATTCTCATGTTAGCAATCATTTTTTACTTTTTAGTTTGATTAATTCTAAAAGCGTGTTTTTTAGTGTTTTTAAACTATAATTTTTTTTTCTTATAAATTAGTCATTTAACACATTCCAGTTAAATTTGCATTTTAATTAAAGTAATACAAATATTTAGAAACAGCAAATATCACCTAAACATATTAATAAATATTGTTTAATACACAACATTTCGCTTAACTATCTCAAATCATTAATCACTAATTAAACTGGAAAACGAATAAGAAAGCATATTAATTAAAAACTTGCATGCAGTTTTGCTTTTGCTTTGTTTGAGGACACTAAAATAATTGCAATTAATTCATATTTTAAATTTTATTTCAATTCCTTCTAGTAGCTCACACTTTCCCTATATATATCTTGTTTAAGTTTTCAAACGTTAATAAAATACTTTTATTCATCCATTCAAGTTCAAATGCATTTTTTTTGAACTTGTAGTGGATGACACTTGATGTTAATACAGTTTTTTTTAAATAATAATTCAGTAATTAAAATTAAATTAATTAATTTCAGTTTTTTTAGATTTAAGTTGCATGTATCTACCAATAGATGGCACCAGATAAACTTAAAAAAATGAATGAAAATTATTTATAAAGGACTTTCTGGAATACAGGAATTTCTGGAATGTGAAAAAGTAGGAATTGACTTTTAAATTTTTTTTTTTTATATTACTTGTTAATATCCCTAAATAATAAACACATATTTAGCCATTTTTTTTTAAAATACCTTAAAAACATTCAAATTAAGATAATTAAGTTGAGCTTATGTTAAGTTGAGCCAATGAAGAAGAACTTATTTATTAATGCAATTAATATTATATTATATTTATTAGTATTATATTATATGCTATACAAACTCTAAGAAGTTATATAATAATTTTCTTGATAATAGATTTATAAGTGGTTTTATTAACATGCATGACATCTTTTTCAGTCATATATTTCAAGATTTCTTTTTATTCTATAAAACCAAAAATATACCAAAATTATTTTTCTGTTCCATTTATTAATAAAAGTTTTAAAGGCAAGAAAAATATATTTGTGTAGCAATTGATTAAACAAACAGAAAACAGGAAAATATTTTGATGAAATATTACAAATATCATGCAAAAAGAATATAAGAACAAAAGCTATGAATTTAAAATATATATGAAAAAATTAACATAGTTTCTTGTAATAAATAGATATTTTCTACTTAGTTCAATTTACTAATAAAAAATCCTTTTATTATTAAAAATTCCTTTTAGTTCTGGATCTATTATTTTATCTCACAGTTAATCCTTATTTCCTTCCTAAAAAATGTCATGAAAGAAAATTTTGTATAACTATTTTTGAAAAATACTTTTATATTCATTATATTTATTAATTCATTTAATATTATATTATATTGATTATTATCTTATTTATTAGTAGAATATAATACCATATGCTATACGAACCATATACAATAATATAATATTTTCATTTGAGGATAAAACGTTTGGATAATAAAACATATATTTGATAATATAACCATATATGCAAATCTCATATATGATATCATCTCTTTGATAATGAAATTATTTTGATAATAAAACCATATATAAATTCATTAACATCTTCTAAATTCTCTAACATTCTTTTTAGTTATGGAATTTGCAAATTTCTTTTTTCTTTTATAAGCCAAAAATATTATTACATTATTTTTCTGTTCCATTTATTAAAAGTTTCAAAATGCAATAAAAATATATTCGTGTATCAATTGATTAAACAAACCGAAAACATGAAATTCTTTTTGTGAAACATTACAAATGAATTCCATACATAAGAATATATGAAAAAAAATATGAATTTAAAATATATGTGAAAAAAATTAACATAGAAAATATCTATTTATTACAAAGAACTACTTATATCAATTTACTAATAAAAAATCCTTTTATTATTAAAAATTCCTTCTAGTTCTGGATCAGTTCATCCTGATTTCCTTCCTAAAAATGCACTGAAAATTTTTTTTATAATCATTTTTGAAAAATACTTTTATATTCATTATATTTATTACTATATTTAATATTATATTATATTGATTAGCATTATATTTATTAGTAGAATATAATCTAGAACTGTGGAGCTCGGTGCCATAAGTTTCGGGTTTGAGTCCCGGCGGTACCATGGAGGTTTGTAGTGGTTCAAAATCCACTTTAAACCGTAGTTCCCGGTCTAATATGGTTATAGAGCTTTGGGCGTAGGGCTGACAAACAGACCTTGTAAAAAGAAAACACCCTCTCCCACCTCTCTATAGTCTACATCTCTCGTCTGCCAGTAGGCAGACGGCCTTGGTCCACCCATAGGGCTGTTGAGCCTTTGATGATGATGAGTAGAATATAATATTACATGATATACAAAATTTATCCAATAATATAATAACTTTCTTGATAATGAAACCGTATATAAATTTATTAACATACATGGCATCTTTTAGTTTTGCAATTTTCAAATTTCTTTTCTTCTATGAGCCAAATGTTTTATTAAATTACATATCTGTATCATATATTAATAAAAGTTTCAAATGCAATAAAAATATATTTGTCTATAAATTGATTAAACAAACAGAACACATAAAAATCTTTTGATGAAATACTACAAATATCATACAAAAAATAATCCAATAACATATATCCGGATTACGTTTCTGAATGGGTTCCCCCAACCTGCTACGATTTCTAATCTGTCATTTTTGTCTGAATGATCCCAACAGATGGACGGCATCATCATCAAGATTGGTTCTATGGGCAGTGCTGAAATCATAAATCATGTTTCTTCCCCTCCAATACGACGGACTAATCGTTTTATTATTGATTTTCATCCGAATGGCATAATCCTCCACAGCATTGAGTAAACAAATTTTAACTTAAAAAACTGTATTTCTATTCAAAGACATTAAATATAGATGTGGAGTGGTATTTACAGTGATAATGTGTTGTTATTGATACCAGTACTTTGAATGCTGGTTTTTCGAATTTAGTTATTATTTCGTTCACTAGATGGCGCCATAGAGTTTTAAAATTTGAAATATGTATTGTCTTCAAATTGTCAATGGCTGCCTAATTTGTTAGATGGCGTCCGGTTGGAAAAATAAATGGAAATTTTTGTAGAAATGTATCTTGAAAATAATTTAAAAACGATGCATTTTTGTTGCTTATGGAGGGAATAAAATTTCACATAACTTTTTTATTTCTTTAAGATCATTTGAATCAATTTTTGCATTAATATTTTTAAAAAAAAATATTTTTTTAAAAAAAAAAATGTATTCGTAGAGTTAAAAGAATCATTTGACTAAAGCATGTTTTATTTTTCAAAAAGTTATTAAAATAATATTAGCTTTAAGTGAGTTAAATTTTCTATAAACTTTCCGATTCTTTCATGTTTTTTTTTTTTTCTCCTTATAATAAAAGTAATAAGGATATTGAAAAAGTATTTTTAATTTTTAAGATTTTTATTTTTTGTTTAACGTATTGAATTATATGTTGAAACTTTTAGAACGGTCATTAATTTTATAAGTAATTCTGATTTGTTTTTATTAGAGATCTGATATAAGTAGTCTAGAATTTGCTAGCATTTTTTAGATTTTTTAAAAATATTCCTTCTTTATTTAAGGAACATCAAAATTTATTTAATTACATTCAATCTTTGGAGTTATACTTTTGAAATTGTATCCTAAGCCTTTAAGATTCTTTTGACTAAAATATGCATTTTTTAATGAAAAAAATAAAATGAAATATGTTTAATACTCAAATAGCTTATTCTGTGGAAACATGTATAATCTATCGATATGTATTTTTTTTTTGAAAATATCTATTTTATTTAGTTTTATTTTTGGATATTTTGCTAAGGTATCTATTTCAAAGCTATTATGAAAGATTTATGTTAATTTGATTATAAATTTTAAACAATACTATCTTTTATAAGTAATATAATAATTAAGATATCATTGAACAATCAATTATTAGAACGCTGTTTTGTATTTTAAATGATAGGATAGATTACAAAAACATTTTGACAGAAATCTCAAACAGATAACAATCAAATATGTTATAATTATTCTTGCCAAGTACAGTTAAGTTAGCCAATATTTCTTTAAGGAACAAACACAAAAACCAAATTTTGTATTCGATAATTAAAAAAAAAAAAATGTCTTTGTCGTAAAGACAATTTTTAAAAAAAAAAGTTTTAAGTTTTAAAAGATGCACTATCTTAACTGTAAAAACCACACTATTTTATACGTGTTGGTTTGTTAATAACGGTAACAATAAAAGGAAAAGTTGCAGTTTCTTTGTGATGCTACAGATTATAAAAGGATCACAAATTCTATAATATTTTTTCATTAAAAAGAAATTAAGAAATGTTGAAAGCATTCAGAATCGTAAATTGTATACGTATTTTTAATGATTTGTAACTGAATGAAACTTTAACGTTTTCGAATATTTTTTTGAAAAATATTGAACAAAATTTGGCTAAATCGCAAAATAAGAGCCGATGGGATTTGTCGACATTTTTGGGATGCCAACTGAGGAATAAGTCAGCAAATGTGGTAATCCGAGTTTCTTGAATTGTTTGCAATTAACTTCACTTACTTGGCGGCAATTGGAGGTCTGGAGATTTTCAGAGTTCTCAAGTCTGCTACGAATCTAATGAACCCGGTCTGCTGCAGACCTTAATTATCACACGGCGTGAATCATGAAGATTCTCACTTTGTAAACAAGTGGTATATCCGTCCTGTTCAGTCACTTTACGAAAAAAGAGATAAACAACACTTATTGTGGAGTCGTCGCAGAACTCCCTTTCTTCTTCTCCAAACACTTCCTTTAAGAAAAATTTGTCAAGTGGGTGGGTCAGCTTCCCTCACTTCTCATTGGAATGTACACTTTCGCGGTCAATGATCTATCATCAATCACGATGCAGCAACTCACGACGTAGTCCATATCCATTTGCAATTGTTTTGGCCTATGAAGGTCGAACAGACAATTGTTAATTTCATGATGTATCATTATCCATGACACTGAATATCGGCTGTCAGATTTGAGGAACAGGTTGTTCTCAATAGTACAAAAACACTAAATGCATGCAGTATAAATATTCACGACACTGTTTATCTGCTGTCAGATTTGAGTGATAGGTTGTTATTATGCACTTGTTAAAGAATGTACATTCATTTCCCTTGGGAACAGAAATGCTATATCTCTTCTCGTGAGAAAAATGCTGCACCCTAATCTTTACTAAGTTATACATATTTTTTGTGATTTATAACATATTAATTAATATATTTTCATTTAGTCATTGTCGACATCAAAAATCACTGTCAGAAATTGAATCATAATTAACAATCAGAAAATACGAGAAAAATTACTTCAGTTTAATCAGTCAAACTCAAATTATTACTAGAGTCAAATATGGTGGAAATCTTCGAGTCAAAAACAATTTTGAAAGATACAACTCACTTTGCCAGGACGAAGAAGCTAACCTTCGAATTCAACCAAAAATACACATAAAAATTTCCCGGCGCAGCATTCTCGTTCGATTCAACATAAAACATGGATTCTACTGTCGGCATCCAAAGCAGTGTTTGTACCTTCTTAGACTAAAGATTAATTTGCCACTTTTTACACAGTCTATTACATGCGAGCTCCGATTTCGCGCCGAAAATTCCCTTCAATCTAATTAATATTCCGAAGCGAATATTCCCTTACCAGGATCTGAGAAAATTAAATTTCTAGCCCCCTCTCTAAATAGAAGGGGTATAAGCATAATTAAACAAGTAATAGCGCTATGGTTTGCAATTGAAGGCTGCTGTGGAAAATCCAGAAACGGGGCGGTTATAAACGTTGACTTTTCAAGGATTAAAAGGTGCCCGGGCAGTTTTAAACGACTAGATCCCAAAGATTTTAATTGGTTCTTAACCGCTTAAAATTAATTCGGATTAATATGTGAATCGGTAAAGGTTGAAGAGCACGTCTCGAGACAGAAATGAGCTTCTGACTTTTTAGCCCGGTATTAGTTAACGGACGAATGAGGAAAAAGGCCGATTAATGTTGTAGGCTATGAGTTAAATGGAAAACAAGTGCACTCGTTGTGACAACAGGCTAAGCGTCTTGCAACGATTAGCTTACCTAGTGAAGTTTTTTCTAGGAATACTAGGAATGACTGGAAAACAAGTGCACTCGTCGTGACAATAAGCTAACAGTTGGGCTGACATGTTCGTAGGCTGACACATAGATGGCGTACTTGTATTAAATCCATATGATTTTTAGTTAGCCCTAACTTTCAAAAGACACGTGTATGAATTTGACAGCTGTTGCACTATTAGTATGTGAGTTATAGCATTTTTAGTGAAGCAACTTTTGTTTTTGAAAAATGGATAAAAAGGAATTTTGTGTGTTTTAGAAAGCATTGCTTTTTGGCGAAAAAATACTATTGAAGCCAAGGCTTGGCTTGATAAACCTTATTCGACTTTGCACCAGGAAAATCAACCGTTGAGAAGTGGTTTGCTAAACTTAAACGAGGCGAAATGAGCACCGAGGACGATGCACGCAATGGACGCCCCAAAGAGGCTGTTACCGATGAAAACATCAAAAAGTCCACAAAAGAATTTCTGATAACCGTAAAGTGAAGTTGATTGAGATAGTTGAGACCCTAAAAAGATATCAAAAGGAACGTGTTGGACATATCGTGAATGAATATTTGGATAGGCGAAAGCTCTGTTCAATGTTGGTGCCGCGCGAGCTCACAATCGACCAAAACAACGGCGAATTGATGATTCTAAGCAGTGTTTGGAGCTCTTCAATCTTAATAAACCCGAATTTTTGCGTCGATATGTGACAATGGATGAAACATGGCTCCATCATTTCACACCGGAGTCCAATCGACAGTCAGCCGAGTGGACTGCACGTGATGAACACTAAAAATGCTATAACTCACATACTAATAGTGCAACAGCTGTCAAATTTATACACGTGTCTTTTGAAGGTTAGGGCTATCTAAAAATTATATGGATTTAATACTAGTAGCACCATCTATGTGTCAGCCTACGAACTATTTCAGTCTATCTGTTAAGCCTATTGCAACGATTAGCTTACCTAGTGAAGTTTTCATACTAGAAATCACTTTCCATACTAGGAATGACTAGAAAACAAGTGCACTCGTTGTGACGATAAGCTAGGCGTATTGCAAAAATTAGCTTACCTAGTGAAGTTTTTCATACTGTCCAATAGAATAGCAAGTGCAGAGCAAATTACTCTTAAAACCCTCAATGATATGGGTTGTTAGTGGAATACGATATAACGTACAGCACCTACAACGGCTTCGAGAAGAGGGCCTCTGGTTTATGGGAACATTTTAAATCAAATGGGAACATTTATGGTGGAAAATGGAACTGGTTATGGAACATTTTATTTAAATAAGCAAGAAACAACAAGGAACAGAGAATTAAAGATTAAAAGAAACAAAACTCAACAAAGAAATAAAAGATTAAAAATAAAATTTGATCACAACTGTACGATTAAATCACAAGTTACTAAAAGGTCGGACATTTTTCAGAGTTCTGTGGTCTACGTCGAATATATTGTCTCGGTCTGCGGCAAATCTCAACGTGTGATAATTAAGATATGGCGCAGACTGGCGTGATTCATGAAACCACAAGGGACTCATTTTGAAAAACATGTGGAAAACTCCGGCCTATACAGTCATTTCAGAGAGAAAAACACCATTTCTGGTTTACTCGTCGCAGAACTCTCTCTGTTCTTCACCAAAAATCTCCTTTTAAGACATTCCGTCAAGAGGGAGGGGGAATCAGCTTCCCCTCATTCATTTGAGCAGACATTTCTCAGCTCGTGCTCTATCACTAGTCACGATAAAACTCATGGTTTAGTTCATATTTCATCTGTAATTGTTTCTGACCTGAAATCGCACAAGCAAATCGCTATTTCTTGAGGTTTCATTATACATGAAACTAAATATCTGCTGTAAGATTTAAGTGACAAGTTGTTTCGTTAGTACAAAACACCGATTACATATAATATAAGTATCCACAACACTGCTTTTATCTGCTGTCACATTTGAGTGATAGGTTGTTATTATGTACTTGTTAAAGAATATATATTCCCTCTCTCCTGAGAACGAAATGCTACAACTGTTTCCGTGAAAAATGCAACCAAGTCTCGAATGTAAAAAATAAAGTCGATATAATTTACAAAAAAAAAAAAAAAAAAAACCCAAAAACAATGATGTATACAATTATTTGCCATTAATTCTTCTTTAATATTTCTAAATAATAGAACATCTAAAGAATAAAAAAGTGCATATTGATGATAGTAAAAGACGATTAGAATTATTTTAAAATCGTTGATGTCTCCTGTTGAACAAATTGGAACTTTGTAAGACTACTATATTTTTAAAAACGTAATATTTACGTAAAGATTTATATATCATTGTCTAAAAAGAAAATTATAAACCATATAAAGTTCTTCTTCATTCGAGCAACAGCCCCATGGTAGGCCGTCTGCATGTTGACAGATTCAGAAACATGAGATGATTTCTTTTATGGGATAGGGTTTGCCAGCCTTACGCCCAACAACAGTCATATTAGACCGGAACCTACGATTTAAAATGGATTCCAAAAACCACTACAAACATCCATGACACTGAACTTAAACCTGTGGCAAAATGCGACAGAGCGCTAGTCACTTTGTCATCAGGCTGTTTATTTTGCTGTAAAATCTTAAGTTTATTGAGTTAAATTTGGGATAAATTTCAGAACAGGGGGATATTGGGATTTGGCGTCAAAAACTACTTTTCGCAAAAAGACAATGCATGGTCCAGACAATGCATGACTGCAACAGCTGGGCAATCAAATACATGATGGGGAGTGAACTCCCTGACATCATGGCAGTTGACACACTGTTTGGTGTTTTTTAACTCCATCAGCAGAAATTTTCATATTTTTGTATTGCTTCATACTTAATCTTGTGAGAGTAGTAGCTTTTTTCTGTCGACATTTAGTTTTGTAATTTTGTACTTAGTTTTAATCTTGAAGGAAATACAAGTTTAGATTTTGCCAGGGCATTAGGGTCTGCAAGGGAAGTAGGAGTGGCAGTCAGATACAGACTTCTAGCATTCTTTGCAAAAGAATCTTGAAATTTCTGAAAATTTAAATTGAAACCCACGTGCGCAAGGATCTATTGCAGGATACACATTCTGTACAAGCAATGGATTTGTTCTGAAAGAGATATAACGTTCCCGATAATATTTTGAAAAACATTTATTAAGAGTCCCTAAGGCAGACTTTGAGTCAGTGAAGATTTTAACAACTGACAGGAGGAAGCAGTGTCATGTGTGAAAGTAATTGGTGGTGAGTTCCTGCTGCTATATTTCGAGAACCAGACGAGTTACGGAGTGATCAAGTGCTCATTTGAAAGGTGTAGGTGAGATATAACTAACTATAACAATAAAAGCCACAATGAATTAATTTTTTTAAATAATAAAATTAAGTATATCTCAATTTTTTCTGATGTCTCTAATTGCAAAGACCATACCATATTTGTCACTTTGATATGCAACTAATTAGCTATTTGTTTTTAATTTTCGTCCAAAAAAGTGTTTTCGGTTACCTTTATATTATTTTAAAACAAACACTAGTTCACCCGTGATAACCTGCATCTGGTAACAGTCACTCTATCGCAAATTTAATTTTGTTTTACCCGACATTTGAAATGTCTTTTAGATTCAAATATTCGCGAGAAGCTGCGTGCTATTTATTGCCATTACTACTTTGATGTGTGAAAACATCTATAATGAAAGATTCGAGATTAAGATTATGTTTTAAATGTTAGTAACTTCAAAACTATACATTATTCAGAAAAATAAATATTACATTGTGTAGAGTAAGGTTAAAAATTATATTAGATGGGACATTGCATTCCATGTATCGGGAACGGGTTAGGAGTTCAGATCCCGCTGTTGTATTTCAAAATCCTTCAAATGCGGAGTAACAGGAGTGATCAAAATTCATTTAAAACATCTCAGCGAGATCTAATCATATAATAATAATAATAATAAAGGTAAAAAATGAAATACATTTTATATATGTGAAACCAAAACTAAATGAATATATTTTATATTGTTTGTTATTACTGTGCCCAAAAAGTAAAAGTAATTACTTTTTTTCAAAAACTCTTTATTTATTCTTGCCAAATTTATTCATCGCCTTCAAAGTTATCCCCCACCAGATATAATGCACTTATGCCAACGTTTTTCCCAATCGTCAATGCATGCTAAAAAGTCATCCGCAGGGATGGCCTTCATAGCGAGCGGCGATTCACGTTAAATCTCTTCAATCGACTCAAAACGGTGACCCCGGAGTGGTAATTTGAGTTTAGGGAATAGCCAGAAGTCGCACGGTGTGAATAATATGATGGTTGTGGGAACGATATGGGTTTCATTTTTGCCGAAAAAGTCAACGAAGAATCAATGCAGTGTGAGCTGACGCATTCAGTGTTTTCAGTACCAATCGAGATTGGACGCGTTTGAGGCCCAAATGGAATTGACCGATCCTTTTGAAATTCCAACATCATCGGCAAAATCTCTAATTGTAAATCGACGGTTTGCAAGCACCAAATCTTTTAATTGTTTGACGTGAGCTTCGCGGGTTGAGTTTGAGGGTCGACCAGAAAGCTCTTCGTCTCCAACGCGTTTCTCTACCTTCTTTGAACTGCTTATACCACTTCTAAACATTTATTTCTGATTCAGAATACCTTCTAAAACATTTTATACTTTTATGCAAACAAAATTCTTTGCACAATTCATTCAGACATTTCAAAAATCGCAGCAATCAGTTTTAGCGTCTCACAAATCCAAGCGCAACTCAAACACTAATGAATATTTTGACGTCATTTTCCCACAGATGTCAAGGACAGTGCCAGCAACCTAAAAAAAAAAAAAATTGAAATTACATAAACCCCCGGGAATTTAAATTGAAATTGGTCTTACTTTTTTGGTCACAGTAGTATATACAACGAAGGTGGAAGCCAAAGGAAATGTATAGCAGAAAATAAGAGGGACTCAAGAAAATTCAAAAGAGCCCTAAAGATTCCTTTGAAGATAGACAACGTGAGTATAGGGAGGCCCGGGGTCGAAGTTTACTTGGGACACGTATTGGTACTTGGTACCAATACGTGTTCCAAAGTATCCGACAATGGATGTCGATACGTTGGATGCGTGCATCGAATTGGTGCTATTGGTACTTGGCACCAAGTGAGAATGACGACATTGTGTCAATGGATGTAAATGATTGTAACCTTAGAAGAACCCTCATGGAAGTCATTTCAAAACCACCGGTGAATGTGACGATCTTTCTGCTTCAATGAATGTCTACACCATTCATTCCTTTTTTTTTCACCCACATAGTACTTTTTCAGCCACATTACTAAGACAACGGCATAGTCAATCCTTTCTTTTTCAGCAATCTCATCAAAATAAATAACACAAAGTACCGCAGTTTCAAAAACAAACATTATTATTCAAACATCTATTATACCGTAATCTGGCTACAGAATTTTATTTCTATTGTTGGAAATAGCAATTCTATTGGGGATTATTGAAAGGAAAACGATGGATATGGGAAACAAATGATGTAGGAACAGTGGACAGAGGTTCTAATGAATTATTTATGTATCCTCACTTGTCACTTATCTATATATCCTACTGTCTTTTTATCTATATGGATATAAATATATGCATGTGTGGATGTCCCCAGCAAATTCATAAAACATTAACACTTAGGATAAAAATTTTTTCATTGAATGCACAATTTATTATCTGGATGTGTATATTTGAAAACTTCGAACATTTATTTATTTATTTATTTTAAATTAAATATAAACTCAGTTTGAGGCTGGCGTCTTCTGGTGGAGTGATCACCTAGTCTAAATTTTTAATTCGCCTAGAAAAATTTTCTTGAAATTAAAAAGATTAGTTTAAGTAGTTGTGTACTTTAAAACAATTTTTTTTTCTTTTCAAAATTCTTCATATATATACACTAAAGTGACAAAAGTCATGGGAAAGCAAATATGCAAATTTTCAGATGGCAGTAGCATCGCGTAACAGGTATAAATGCGCAGTGCTTTCGCAGAGCTTTTATTTCTGTTCAAGTTATTCATGAAGAGGTTTTTGGACGTGATGATGACCGCACGACGGAATTAACAGACTTTTGAACGCGGAATGTTAGTTGAGCTAGACGCATGGGTCATGCCATTTCGAAATCGTTAGAATTCAACATTCCCAGACATCCACTGTGTCAAGAGTGTGCCGGAGAGTATGAAATTTCAGGCATAACATCCCACCACGGACAGCGCAATGGTCGACCGACTGCACTTAACGACCGAGACCGGCGACGTCTGCAAAGAGTCGTAAATTCTAACAGACAAGCAACACTGCGTCAAATAACCACAGAAATGTGGGACGTACAAAGGACTTGTCTGTTAGAACTGTGCGGAGAAATTTGGTTTTCTTGGGCTATTCCAGCAGAAGACCGATTCGAGTGCCTTTACTGACAGAACGACATCGCTTGCAGCGACTCTCGTGGGCACGTGAGCATATCGGTTGGTCCTAGATGAATGGAAAACCGTGGCCTGGTCCGATGAGTCACGATTTCAGTTGGTAAGAGCTGATGGTAGGGTTCGAGTGTGGCGCAGACCCCACGAGGCCATGGACCCAAACTGTCAGCAAGGCACTGTTCAAGCTGGCGGCGGCTCCGTAATGGTGTGGGCTGTTTTTTCATGACATGGACTTGGTCCTCTGGTGCGACTGGACCGAACATTGACTGGAAATGCTTATGTTCCGCTACTTGAGATCACTTGCAGCCATTCATGGACTTCATGTACCCAAACAACGATGGAATTTTTATGGATGACAATGCGCCATGTCACCGAGCCACAACTGTTCGCGATCGGTTTTGAGAACATTCTGGACAATTCCAACAAATGATCTGGACACTTAGATCGCCCGACATGAATCCCATCGAGCATTTATGGGACATCATCGAGAGGTCTGTTCGTGCCCAAAATCCTGCACCATCAACGCTTTCACAATTATGGACGTCTATCGAGACAGCATGGCTCAATATTCCTGCAGAAGACTTCCAACGACTTGTTGAGTCCATGCCACGTCGAGTTGCTGCACTTCGCCGGGCGAAAGTGAGGGCCGACACGATATTAAGAGGTATCCCATGACTTTTTGTCACTTCAGTGTATATACGTATATATATATACACAATAATAATTTTCCTTTAAAATTTTCCAACAATAATTTGTATTTACCGATAATTTTTTTATAATAAAATTTACCGAAATTAAAAATGTTTTATTTCATAAAGCTGCGCAAAGCGCATCCTTCTTCTTCAGTGGAGCAACAGCCCCATGGGTGGACCAAGGCCGAAGGTCTACCGGCAGATTTCGAAACGTGAGATGTTTTGTTTTTACAGTGAAATGTTGTCAGATTTATGCCCAACAGTCATATTTGGTTGGGACCTACTGTTTAAAGTGGATTCGAACCACTCTACAAAACACTATGGTACCCCTGTGACTCGAAACCTGTGGCACTGAATGCAAAAGAATGCTAGTTACTGGCCATCAGGTTCACATAATAAACTGTTATTACACTTAAAAATAATTTTTTACATTAATGTATAGAAGAGCATCAAATGTTTGATCTTCTGCTCAAAATGTATTGTACAAACTGATTTGTACTCGTGATAACTGCATCCGGTAGTCACTCTGTCACAAATTCCTTTTGTTTTACCGACATTGAAATGTCTTTCGTCTTCTTCTCCTTTTATTG
>BPLR01011196.1:0-68176 GCA_021605095.1 Caerostris extrusa
TTACGTATTGCTATTTTTAGATTTTTTTATCTACATAAACCTAGTTCATACTTTGACCTAAAATCATTCTTTTATTAGAACGACATAAATGCAGTTAATAGAACGTTACCAAGGATAAATCAATGAGTATGTTACACTACATTCAAATGTTGCTGCAACAAATTAAAACAAATGGTATGATTTTTCAAGATTCCATTCTTAGTTGTGGTAATCTGGAGGGTTCGTACGCTCGTCCTACATTTCCCTCACTGAATTGATTTGAGATTTTGCAGCCTTACGGATTTATCATGCCATTTAAGAATACACGTAGCCCAAAGTGCTATTTACCAGGCTGCTCGAGCCCTGTATTTCTTTGTTTACAATTTACAATTGAATATATTGCTTACAAAATAATTATTTTATATTTATAATACACGTTTTGTTTAATTTGACTTCGTTCTCTAAAATTACTAATACTTTCTATGTTGTATTTGGCGTCCATTTTTTAAAACATGAAATAAATATATTATAATATATAATATTATTGTCTCAAATAGAACTTCTGATTTAGGATCAAGGGGGTAATTGTAATCAAGCTCAATTGTGCTCACACAGAATTTAAACGAACGTATGTCTTCAAGTACTAAATGATGGTAACAATTAGAATTCACTGCTGATAATCTCATGTTTTTTAATGCATTTTTAGTAACGATCTCATCACTTGAAAACCGAACTTGTAAACTTAGCGTTTTAAAAAATTTGTAGCACATTTATTTCTGTAATTTCGAAAGAGAAGGAAAATATAAATTGTTTTTATTATTCGTAATTGTTATTGAGTGATTTCTTTAACAGAATATTATTGAATTATGCCAATAGCAGTTTTTGCTGATGTTTACAATTCTTTCTAATATTTGTGTGAGGGTGGTAATTGTAAAGATAATTTACCAACCGAATTTAGGCTCTTCTGGTTTCAGCAGGCTTGCAAAATTCCATCTACCTAAGCCTTCTCACACTTATATTCTGAATGTTCTGGATGTTGTGATTAGATACAAAATATACAAAGAAGCCGAAGAGGCTTATGGTGTTCCAGTATCCGCAATACATTATAGAAATAAAGGATAGTGCAGTATAATGGAACGAGGGGTTTTCTGCTTACTGAATTACCTAAAGAGGCAGATGATGTTCTGGTAAAGTGCCGTATTGCAAAATGCCAAATGTCAATTTCCTTGTGATAAGCAAAAATTAAAAATACTTGTTCAAGAAATAATTGATGTGCAAATGACTTTAGACGAGATTTCAAATGGCTGCCAGTGGATGATAGATTTTGAAACGACGAATTCAATCCATTTCTATATATATATATATATATAAAAAGACTTGCATAAATCATGAAAATACTTATCCTAGGGACCTATTTCTCGCTTATGGATTTGAGAATGCGCCATTTCTGTTGTGAGCCATTGGACAAAAGCGAGACGTTGTTTACGATTCCTCTTCAACACATTGTAAAAATCGTGGGTTAGTAAACAGACAATTGATAATGAAGTGACTAGTGCTCTGGCGATCGGTTCCACACTCTTCGGGTCGAGTCAAGGTGGTGCCATGGATGGATGCAATGGTTCCGAATCCATTTTAAGCCTTGTATTTCGGTCTAATGCGACTGTAGAGAGCAGGGATTGGGGCTGATAATCCTATGCTGTAAAAGAAAAAGACCTATCTCGGAATCTGCCAGTAGGCGGATGACCATCGTCCAACATGGACTGTAGTGCGAAGGTATTAATTACTTGCTTGAATGAAACTTTGTAAATCTCATTAAAATTTTCCCGCCTGAAACTGTATGCTTTTCTTATTAGACTTCCAATATCCTAATTACATTAATTTTATTAGAAATGTTTTTTTATTTTATTAAAATACTATTTTATATTTCATAATTTTCTTTTCTTTATTTCCTTATTAAAACATCTTGACTTCATCAGCTATTTAAATAAATTCTGTGCGAAAAACATTTAAATATTACTATACTACGAAACATTTGTTCAAAGTTCCTATATAACTGAACAATAACGGAGTCTCTTGGGGGCGATATACAGATCATCGCAGTACATAAATATATACTGTGTACATACATGCGCATGTCTCTTTCAGGGGATAAAACTGACTCATCTCTCGCCAGACCAATAATTTTTTTCTTCAGCCACTTCGCAAATAAAATTTAAAAGAAATACTTTCCTTACACATACACTTGTACCTACCAAATCTACCTTTTTCATCAATAAAACAGAGATAATAGTGAGGTTTCATCTTCAGCCAGACCAACACATTTTTTCAGCCAAATTGAAAATAAAATCCAAAGAGATATTTGCACACATACGCATCCATACGCTGGACTCACAAATTTGTTTCTTTCATGAATAAAACTCAGATAATAGTGAGGTTACATTTCTCGCCAGAAAAATCATCTTCTTGATTCTCTTTGCAAAGAAAGTGCGTAACAAAATATGGACTTATCAATAAAGAGTACAGATCGTCATTGGCTTACACAAAAATTGATGGCCGGATGGCCAATTGGCTAGGGATCTGGTCTATGGCATAGGCTTCAGAACCCTGGTGGTTTGTGAGTGGTTCGGAATCCGCGTTAAATCCACGATCTAATTATCCTAAAGTGTGCACAAAAATTTTTTCCCCTAATGCAGCTAGCAAACACTTAGACAGCTGTCCTGGATGCCTTAAGACAGGCGCTGCACAGACGTTACTCACTTTGCATTACCCAGGGGGCGCGTGTAACGGTGTGCACAAAATAACCGTAGAGAAACAAACCAAACCAAACCATTCACAGAAATCTACATGTGCGTTCACAATTAAATCGTTCACTTCAGTGGTTGGTACTCATAATGCTGGACATTTTGCATACAACCTCTTCGCGAGGCCTTCTATGCTCTCAAATAGCTGGTGCAAGAGAAGGTCTGAAGTAAGTTGAGCAGCGGTTCTGTGGCACATTTAGTTATTTAAAGATAGCTGTCATTTGCAACACTTTGAACTATATGTTGTATCTTGCCTACATATTCTAGAACCTAATTATGTTCTTAAAAAATGCATTACTGTCTTTGAAATAATGGGGAAGGCTCGTATTTAACCATCTGTTACATACGATTGATTCGTTCTCGTTTCTATTTGACCTTCGGCTCGCCATCGAAATTTTCCAGATAAATGACGTCGTGTTTATATCTAAAACATAGCTATCTTCGAAATTTTACACTACACACTCGCAGACATTTGACAGAAAACTGCAGACATTTTGGAAAATCTATTTTTGGCTAAATGCTCAATGGTTATTAAACAACAGCATCTTCCACTAATCCCCTAATCCGATGTAGCATTATCTTTTACGTACATTGCATAATTCGTATAACAATTTATTTATCGCAAATTTTCAGATTTCTCTTTAATTTTTGAAACCAATGTATTATAAAATGAATGACAGGAAAGTAAAAATAGGATTTATATCATCCTTTTCTAGTAGAACATTATCCAAAGAAGCATCCATCCACATGATGCAAATGGACACAAGTTACCATACTCCACTCCTCGTGCATAGAGCATGAGTTTATGGCAATATTTACCATGGAATAGAAATGGCACTATGGCTCCGTAATCCCATAGACCAGGGGTCGGCAACCTGCAGGCTCGCGAGCCCATGCGGCTCTTTGGATGTGAAGCTGCGGCTCTTTAGTTCCATAAGCAAATATTATTTATTTTATCAAAAAAAAAAAAAAAAAACTTTTAAAAATCGTTCTGAATCGATTAACGAGGATTATGCACCGATACTATCTCTCAGCCACTTGCACTCACTTTTAGATTTTCTTTGCAGACAAAGTCATCTGCATAATACATAGGTAGTTTTAATGCTTTGCCTAATTGGCGTTTTTAATTTATTTAAAATGCTTTTGATTAGTGGAATTTTAAAAGCATTCGCTGAACTTTTCTTGCGCCATACTGAAATAATATTTCCCCAGTTTTGAAGATTAATCTTTTGAAATACAAATGACCTCAGCTGAAGAAGTTAACGACTTATCGAGACATCCATTAATTTCGAAATCGATGACAATTAAAAAAAATTGTGAAATTTTGTCTCTTGATTCAATTCTTCTTCCAATCAGTGCAAATCCTCTTAATTAAAAACCGAGAAAACGTGAATTTAAAGAATGGATTTGTGAATAGTTTTAAGGGATAAATTTCAACAGCTTCATGGCAAAGAGAGTTCATTTCATTCAACAAATAAATAAATCGATAATGTTTTGTAATATTCCTTAATGAAGCTCCTTTTTTTTTATGATTTCAGATTCCAACTAATCCCAGCTTAATAAAGAAGGTTTTTTTATTTTAAAAAAACAGCAGTGTTGATATTTAAACGAATCTTAAACATTTCACCACAAAAGCCAATGCACCCAAACAACTAAAAATAATAAATATCGGCAAATAATCCATAAAAACTGTATAATAATTATAAGAAATTTTTACGTCGTAATCCATAAATTAATTTTCGCTAACACAATTTTTTAAAAAAAATCTAAGTAGGTTCAAAAGCATTCAGAGTTTACACTTGTGGAGAAAGACATAGATTCCTTGTAATAAATATACAAAATACTGATATAAAAATAAGATGATTTTCTTATTAATACGTAAGGCAATTAATGTTAATTTAGGAATAAAAACCTACATTTGTTATGCATGTCATTACATTTTGAAATATATATATATATATATTTCTTTCATTATATTATTATACTTACTGTATATGAGGTTTATTATATAGGCCTCAATCGACAAATAAAGATAAATATATTATTATAAAATTATTCATAGTAGAAAATGGTACACAGATAGATAAAAACCTCTATCAAACTTTTTCTACAATGATATGACAGTTCCATAATGGGCTAAGGCTTTCTACCTACTGGCAAATTCCGAAACATGAAAAGTTGTTTTCTTTTTACGGGCAGGGGTTTTAGTCCAATGCTTTAGATCATATTAGGCGTGGGGACTAGTTGCGAGGCGGGCAGTTTAAAGTGGATTCGAGCCGCTACAAACATCCATCGGATTCCAGCACGAAACCTGTAGTACAGAGAGCTCTAGTCACTCGGCCAACTGGGCTCTACTATCAAGCTACCAATATAAATCATACAACAAAAGATATCCATATGCATTTAAAGGATTAAGTTTGAGATAGCAGGCATTACGTTATTTCATTACCTAAACTCTTTTTCCTACAAAGGCAAATATCTTTGAACGAAACCATTGTATTTTAGCCTTTTCTTCATTATGCGCAGCAAAGCATTGAGAGCGCACCAATTAAAAGTAATTGCAATATTAATTTTTCATATATAGAGAATCTTGGCGAGAGTCATCGTTATCGGTATTGACAATTTTTAATGCTGGCGATTGCGTTCACATACATCTTCCTATTTTAGCCTTAATCGTTTCAGAAGTCGTCCAGAGCAGGGATCTATTTTCAACACATTCTTAACCATAACAGCTGCGTTCACCCTCAAATATATAACCACTCCTCACCTTTATTCGCTCCTACATTACGACTGCATTCTGCTACCAACTTTTTTTCCCAGAAATATTTCAGTCCATATTCTGCCTCCATATTCTGAGAAGAACATTTTAGCCTTTGTTCTTCCCTTTTAAACGATCATTAGCTTTATGTGATTGGTCAAACACATCATCAGCCTGGTCAGCCCTTTCATCTACAGACAGAATCTTGGTCCTCATTGGTCTGGGGAAAGGGATTATTTCTCCCGAACCACGGAACTCAGTTCCAGTTTATCAGTCTATTGTCTTCACTAGATCTATGATGAGGATCAAAAGTCGATTTCTCAAGCTCAGTGACTCAACCGGTCGTTTTTCTCCATGTCATATAAATATCTCTAAAATCCACCTTAATCGGACGGTATAGTAAAGCATAAGGCCACCTTATTATGGAAAACGCAATCTCTATTTTTGCAAGTCTGTACCACGCCATTAAATATACCTTGACCATGAACAGTGAGATGCAGTAAAACACCCCCAAATCGGGGCGACGTTAATTAAGTGTTCATTTGCAAAAAAACTTCAATCACCCTTCTTTCCGGTGAAAAACAAGTTCTGATAGGACGTTCAGCACCGGATGTCATTATTTCAAAATTTATGGCTTCTTTCAATTGCACCAAAGAGTTTAAGAGGGAGAGGGGTAAGAGGGTAGTTTAAGAATATTTACTTAGAAACTAAGATTTTGAGCTCTTATATATTAGGAAAAAAAGACTTTATATACATAAAAATAACTAATACGAAAAATTTTTAATGATAAAAAATTTATGCTGTACAACAAGTACACGATGCAAAACAGGAAAATGATTAAGTGCGTAAAGAACGTTCGATGTTTTTCTAGCAATGTGTAATAATTGGTAAAAAATTTTTTGTGAAAGTGCAGAAAATTGAGAACATTTTTTCATGTTTTCATCTTTTTTACAACTTTGAATAAAGTAAATTTTGTTCTTTTAATCTTTTTTCAAAAACAGAACAATATTAATTTATCATTACTGATTAGATACAACAATAATTTACCAGACTTTTTCTTCAATTTCATAAAGAGTATCAAAGATAAGGTTATCTTTATCATTTATCAACAATATTTCTATGGAAGTAGACAGAAATAGTTAAGTACATGCAATAATTGCGTTTTTAACAAGCAATAATATGTAGATCGGAAAATTATTTTTAAAATTCACAATCAGTTCAACAGTCGGGCACCAATGCTAATATCGTTTAAATGTACCTTGGAGCACAAAGAGATTTAGACAGAGAGTATGTATAAGCGTCTAGTAACGAGAGACCAATTTTACCACACGGGGAATACATATATGGGAGACGAAACCCACTAATGAACAGCAAAATAATAATGGTATCTACCTTTTCATTTAAACTGTCAAGAAATAATTTTTTTCTTTTAAGTGCGCTAGGATGATAATTTGAGCGAATGCTCAAAGAATAATGTACAAATTACAATTAGATTCTGCATTATTTCCTTAACATTGGAAGTTTCCGTGTGTAGACAAGTTTACAATTCCTTTTATACCTATTTAATTGAAGCAGACAGTGGCCTAACAGTAGTTTGGCAAGACGGGCTAGTACCACGGGCCCCTGCTATGATTACAGGAACGGCCTGGCATTTATTGTTATAAAATAGAGTAAAATTCATTAATTCTCTATTGAATAAATTTAAGTTACTAAATGGATAAATAAAGAAAAATGTGTATCAAGATTTTGAACGTATTCATTTGTATGAAAAATATATCGCATCTGGTAGTAATAGTAATAGAAATAGTTACGCACTGGTAATCCCAAAAGGCAGGAACTTCCCGATTTCTGGTTCGTGAATGGGGTACTTACAAAATTAAAAGTGGGAATTCTCGATAACGAGTCAGAGACTTTCAGAAAGCGGGAGAATCCATTATTCCGCGGATTCTCCCATGCGTCACTGTTATCTTACTTTTTGCTTCATTTAGATCAGGCAATCAGTCGTAAAGTTAATTTATTGATTGTGGAAAATTGATAACAACATGTCTAGTAATAGAAAGTATCTTAGTGGGATTGAAAAACGAAAGAATGAAAAAAAATTAGAGTTATCTAAATTAAGTCAATACTTTAAAAGTGAGGAAGAACAAACGAACAGTGCGGCGGAATTGAAAAGATTAGTCGAACAGCAAGTGATAGTTTTGCAGTCCCAGACAGCACTGTTCACAATGTCAATGAATAATTCTTGCACACTAATATACCTGTCACCTTGTCCAGACTTCTCGCAAAATATTTGAGTGTCCATTGTGTTTTTATGGATTTAAAAGGAGAAATGTTATATTGGATTTTTGAAATACATTTTTATATTTTTTACTCGTTAAAAACATAACTTATTCTAAAATGATCTGTGACGAATGATTCTATTTTGGAGGTGGGATTGGCCCACAGATTCATGTACCATTAATTGAATATACAGTTTGAGAACTATTTGATCCAATAAACAAATACAAGGCATATAGTGAAGTGAAGAAATTGATGAATCTTATTTATGTAGTTTTTTTCTAAACATATTAGAAATTTTATATCGTAAATTCATAGTTTCCTCCATTTAAATTTTCTAGAAGAATGATTTAAATGGCAATTGATTTTCTAACACACACACACACAAAACTTGATAGTAATTCTGAAATCAGTAAAGAACTATAAGTCAAATTTTTCTTTCGAAAATATTCAAATATAAGCAACGCCATCATTTCATTTTCCACAACATTCAATAATAACATGAATCACGAGATAGATAAATCAAAATTTATATTTCCTATTACAAACCTATAACTATAAAAAATATTCACGATTGTCAATAAAATTGAAATATAAACTATAAAGTATTCATGAAACATAATCTTACTTTATGTTTATTTATGAATACTTTATAGTGTTCAAAGATATAAGCTATAAAGTATTCATGCTTGTCGATAAATTGATGGTGAAAGGAAAAGAAATAAAAATGCTCATGCCTGTCACTGTTTCCTTTCCTCTTCAATTCAAAATTGGAACACAAGATCTACACAAACTGTCTTTTAATGAGCAAGATGACATATGTATGAGTGCACATGGCTGAATCAATATATCGCTCATTAGAAGGCAATCGATGATGCTCTTTTTCGAGCTTCGCAGTGAAGCATTGCCCTGGAGCGGTTAGAATTGGGAGTGTGACAACCTGGGAATCCCTGAAGGCCATCTTTTTTTATTTTGGTGACTCGACTTCAGCAAAATGTTCTAACAGTATTATGGCTGATGTAGAACCATATGAGCCAGAAAAACCAATAAAATGTCAGAAGAATATATTTTTTAATACAAACATTGTCTTGTACATATATATATATATATATATATCAAGAGCGAAGAACAAAACAATAAGCGTTTCCTATCAGGTTATTGATAAAAGGAGCTCTTTTACCAACAATTTCTAAATAAAAAAAACAAATCAAAATATTTATGACATCTTAAAAATTAAAATTCTCAAAAATTATTTTCAGGCAGTATTAATTTTTGTATAAATATTAATTTTATCACCATATACTTTTATTAAAAAAACGCTATTCATTTTTGAGTAAACATAGATTTTTACCATATATATATATACAACCTTATATATATAACCATATGTGTCAGAAAAACAATAAAATGTCAGAAGGATATATTTATTATATATATATATATAAATTTGGATATAAGGATTAGATAATTGTTGTTCTACTGTGAATAAAACATTTTTTGTTGAGGTTTAGGTTAAAAGGTTTTATAATTAAGTAATTAACTTATTCGATAATTAGATTAGTTATACTAATTAGTGGAATCTTCTTATTTCAAAATAATGAGTATGCTTAGATTTAACTGTATTAATTTCATCAAGAGTGAAGAACAAAATAATAAACGTTCCTATCGGGTTATTCATAATTTAACATTATTAATTAATTAATATTTAAATTAAAATTAAATTAATTTTTGTTTGGAATTCTTTGCCAATAATTTCTAAATAAAAAAATTAGTCAGATACAAAATAATTAAAAAATCGTAGTTACAACATCTTAAAAACTAAAAATCCTCAAAAAATATTTTTCAGACAATATTTCTTTTTTTTGTATGAACTATAAATTAAATATTAATTTTAACGCCCTATATTTCTATTAAAAAAACGCTATTAATTCTTGAGTAAACATAGATTTTTTTATATATATATATATATATATATATATAACTATTAATATTTAACTATCAATAACTATCATTTTGAAAGGTTTGAAAAGGTTAATATCAGAAAAACACAAGCTTTTTTTTTTTTTTCGTAAAATTAATTGCAATCTTTTAAAAAAAATTTCGTTACTGAAAATAGAAGTTTTATTCATGAAATTTAAAAAAATATTAATCCTATATTTTTTACCATGTTTCTTTGTAACGTAAGAATACACTTTACTCAAAAACTTTAATAGTTCTACTATATTTTTTCGCCATATTTGAAGGCAGAATAAACTTTTCCCCTAATTCTTTAACAATGTAATATTTATTTTCACTCCTGATCCCGACTTTTCCGGGGGAAAAATTAATAGCTTTTATAAAAAGTAGGCCAGCGGACAATTTCCTTCTTTTTTTTATTTCTCCATACCAGACGAAGCATCCTATTAACTCTCAGTTTTAGTAGATCAAATATCTCGCAGCTTCCCAGTTAAAAAAAAAGTTAACGTGGGCAGTTAAAATCTTATTAAGTTATATATATATATATTATTTTGTTATACAAAAAAAACTTTCATTGATGAGTTTGGAGTTTCTGAAGTCGAAAATTTAAATTACATAACTATTTTTTTCAATGGTAAAAATAAATACAGATTGATCAAAACTGTGGTATTTCATATACAGCTTTTAGATGTATATTTTAACAGGAGAATGATTGTCCACATAGTGCTTGGCATATCCTTAGGTTATCAAAAAAAAAGTTTTGGCCATATAATTTCATAATACCCAATTAAAAAATCCTTTTGATAAATATTTTACTATAAAAAGACGAATCACAATTATGATGGCCTTTAGACTTGTGTTCCGCTGGCTTAGTTTCAAATCGGCTGGAGGTCTTCGTTGCAGTCACTGCCTTCAGAAGAGACTGGATGGCGATTGTGACAATGCATATAATAGACTAATAACATCGGTCATCGTGTTACTTGGTGAAAAGTTTGCAGGGTTTTCTACAGTACAACACGGAAATGGGAGACAATTAACTTAAAAATCCCCCCCCGCCCCCTCATGTATCACAAATGTTTTCATGTATAATATCGGATTAGTCATTTTAATTTGAAATAATTATTAGTCCATTTTATTTCGAAATAATTATTAGACATATGAAATAATTAATAGTTCATTTTGTTCTGAAATAATTATTAGTCATTTGAAAAATAGTCATTGAAATAATTATTAGTCATTTGAAATAATATTATTCAAATTTAAAATATTTATTAGTTATTTTAATTTGAAATAATTATTAGTCCATTTTATTTCGAAATAATTATTAGACATATGAAATAATTAATAGTTCATTTTGTTCTGAAATAATTATTATACATTTGAAATAATTATTAGTCATTTGAAATAATTATTAGTCATTTGAAATAATTATTAGTCATTTTAATTTAAAATATTTATTAGTTATTTTAATTTGAAATAATTATTAGTCATTTTTATTTGAAATAAATATTAGTCATTAATAATAATAGCCATTTTGAAATTTCTGATAATTGTGTTCAGGAAAGTGTTCTCATCATTATTTCCATTAATTGACGATAATTTTGGTTGCTGATTATTCCCATATTATATTTTGTTAATCTTTTAACTACAACTGTAGGATGTACGTCGTACGTACCTCCCCCAGTATTTCATCTCATTAGCTGCTGCTTGAAGGTCACGCCCATATTTTGGGAATCATTGTTCTAAGAAATATGAATAAACCTTGAAGCCAGCCAAATCGAAGGTGTTCTTCGTAGTAAAACGATTAGCAGTCGCTCGCTGCTTGTTGCCATTCATTACGCCGAGAGTAAAACGGGAAAACAAATTCTGAGGAAAGTTAATCCATTAACTCCAACTAACTCCCACACATAAGCCCCGAGTCATCGCCATTCAACCGCTTCCTGTCCATTGTGTTGCCGCCAAAGGAGGTGTGGGCGACAGAAATTTGGCGACGGAAACGCAGATGTGTTGTTTTCGTAAACAGGGAGATGAATCTAATTAAGGATTCAGAGCATCATTAAGAACAATCGTTTTTCTGCCACTTTTCACCAAAAAGGAGAACCTTTTGTTGACGTTAAAATGAAGCGTTTTGTTTATCCTTACTGTAGCATGAGTTTACAATATCCCGTATTTCTAATGTTATTAAGACAATTATTTAATATTTTTTTTTTTTGGAAGAGGGACAAAGATTTAAAAATTTGAAGATCTTTTTCAATCTTTTGTTTTGCATTAGTAATGACATTTCCATAGAAACACACTCTTCCCAAAATTTAACGTCTAATTAAATTATGTATTCTCAAATGGATCGATAATGATTCTTAGAAGGCATAAGGTGGGGAAAGGTAAGCATAGTAATCTCAGATGTATTTGGAAGTGTCTGATAAAAATAAGTAGGTAGAAGGTGTTAAGAAGGAAGAGAAGATAGATTTTAGAAAAACTATTCGTACATTTTTAGCTGTTGTGTAAAAATTGCAAAAATAGGTAGGTACAGCTTATTTTAGATTATGAGCTATAATACTGACATTTTTAACTGCATGTCCTTCATTATAACGTGGGTTGATTGCGGTCACAAGTTGCTAAAAATAAACGGAAACTGACAGCAAATAACGAATCATGGTAATTTAATATTACCGATAAAAATAAAGGCAATGCGTAGTTCATGGATATCAGCGTGCCAGGTTCATCCTTTTTTTTAGGATTATTTTTAGTGTTAACCACAATTTTTATTTTCATGTTATCATGTTTTATTTTCCATGTTTCATATTATCCTTCGTTGTCCTCTTTTCATATTATCGTTATCTTATTTTAATATTATACTTTTAGCCTCATATCATATCATCAATCGTTATGTTCTTTTCATATTACTCTTCGTTATATTCTTTTTATATTACACTTCGTTTTCTTTTCATAAAATACTTCGCTTCCTAATGACAATGTCTTTGTGGTCTTTATGGTTCAATAGATTATATTATAATTTCAAGTTTCAAAGTTTTTGTATTTGTTATATTCTAAGACGTAGGTAGATACATATTGATAAATAACAGAAAATGTTTTACTGCATCATTTTGTTTGGGTGAGCAGTAGATTTCAATGGTAGTGTAGGTGAGTGAGTTAATAATTTTTTTTCTCTAAAAAGAGGACCGGTAAGACAAATAAACCAGAGAATTACTGGTCTTATTAAATAGAAAACTTTATGCCTATTTTTAAAAAAATATTGTAACAACAGATAGGAGAATCTTTTGAATACTAAGATTTTCTATTTACTTTTATGATTTCGATTCTTTCTGTTATTTGATTTCTTTTCAATGCCGGGCATTTGATTTGTCATTCACTACATATGTAACATGTATGTAGTGGATTCAACATTACTCGCCTCCTTTCTCGAGGCGAGATTCGATCTCGCCTCCTTTAGTGCATCACTAAAGGAGGCGAGAAATCGTTACACTGATTGAACCAGTGATTCTTGTTATTTTTTTTTTTGTTTCATGTATACCTTTGCATATATAGGAGTTCATATATTATATTTTAAGTAATTAGCGTTATTCTGAATTAAATATATTTACCCTATATTTATACATCCAGTTGTTTTATTTATCATCAATCATAATAAAATAAGCATATTACTTCAAGAATACTAATAGCAGCATATGGCATTCAAAATAGCAAAAGCCGATCAACTAGCAAGCAACCAAAAATAATTTCTAAAAGAAGATGTCCGATTCGGATTCAGTAGATTAATTATAAGAAATAATAGAATATACAACAACATTAATCAAAGATACTCTTTTTTGTACCTACATCTCTGTAAGAAGCCACAAAAATTTAGCTTTAATTTAAAACAATGCGACGCAAAACTTTGAGATTTCTCCTACTAAAATAATGGAAATTACTTACTAAATTAAGCAACATAACAACCTCGATGGACAGGACAGCTTTAGGATAAGCACACCAGTTACGTCGATCTCCAGGTATTTTCCGTCATCAAAAACTGGGCGGTAGAGCGATAAATCTTCCGACCAATATAAAAGCGTCTTGTAGACTGAGGAGTAATCAATCAACTTTAGAGAGAACTCTTGCATTCAATCTCTTTGTCCCTTTTTCTGTTCCTTTCTCATCATTGGGATTTTGGTTTTGATGACACGGAGTTAATTCATGGAACTTCTTGTTCTTTCAGTCAATACACTTGCTCTGAGAATCACATCATATCTTTTTTTTTTTTTTCTGCATCCTCTTCCATTTAGCATAGTTCGCTTCATCTTCTCCATCGATTTTCATTCCTTCGCCTGACTTTTATTTCTTCATTTTAAATCATCGTTTACTCAGAATGACTTGTCAATACTTTCATCCAGAGACTGCTCTTGTACCCTCATTGGTTTAGGGAGTGTGTGTGATCTGTTTGGGGACAAACATCTTTGAAAACATGGAGAAAGATTGGTATTGTTGGTAGCCGGCCAAGAAAGACAACGCCAATGAATGACTGATGTATCGCTTTGAGGACAAGAAGGTATATATACCAGAGGCAGACAGCGGGCATCATTACTCAGTAGCCACTTACAGTAATGTGCCCATAAGTGTCGTAGCTTAATGTCGTCAAACACTTTCATAAATTTGGCCTTTTTTGCCCACCGTCCTTAATGCTACATCGATGGCACCGATTTATACTAGTGTAAGGAACACGCTGTAAATCTCATCAATGTAATTCTAGATATATTGTTCACTCCCTAATATAATGGCCATCACTTTCTCGAAAAGAGTCATTACAGTACCACAAACGATTTTCAACACCAGTTTACATGAAGACACGTAGGGACATGGTTTTTAAAACCAGTTTATAAAAGTAGAGACGTAGAAAATTGGTTTTATTTCCTTAACGTCAAGGAAAGAGATCGTTATGATGGTCCTGCTGAACTCTTCTGGGAAAAATTATTATGAACCTCGTTTTGAAGTACTGTAACCGAAAATGGATATTATCAGCAAATATTAATCATCTAGGTGCGTCGGTTTTGCAGTTCCATTGATGCAGGTTACGTTTTATGGAGGATAACGTCAAGCCACATCGAAATCTTTTGAAGACCTTCTAGAAAGTGAATATATTAATAGAATGGAATGTCCAGTCTAGTATACCGATTTATTTTCCATAGAACATATGTGGGATACTTTGGGGGAGACGCCTTTCAGTACCAACTGAAATGGGAGATCATAGAGAAATGGGTATTCTTAGATAAAAAATTGTTGGATAATCTGATATTAAGTGTCGTGATACAGTGCCAAACAACCATTGCTATTAAAGGAGGTCATAATTTTTACTAAGGGGATCTGTTTGTTTTTTTTCCTTTTAGGCAGACAGTCATTTGGACCAACGTTATTCTTCCAATAAAGCCTTTTGATTCGTTTCCATGCTTTTCATTTTTGATTTAGTATGTGTCCTTCGTTCTTTAAGTATAAAATACTGACTGCATGTATTGAAATTATGTCTATTATTCAAAATACTTGGTGTATAATATTGTAATTTAATGTTTATTTGGTTTGTATTTTACAGGCACTAAAAAACAATTAATCAAATAGTTTCTATTCATAGGTTTCTTAATATCCTTGAATATTACTACTATACCACACCACGTCGTTGTGCCTAGAGCTGAGTTGCTCCTATACAGTTCGGGAATAATGTAGGTGAGAAATCTGACTGGGCTTCGTGACGTTCTTACAGTTACATGAGAACGAGACCTACGGCAAAAATGGATTCCGAACCACTACAAACATCCATGGCACCCTGGTACTCGAACCCAAACCTGTAGTACTCTTGATTTAGATACGAAAGCTATCATTTCGTTTTCGAATCGAGATTTTAAAATCCAAAGCTCACTTTCCAGCACTTTGCAATAATTTTTGGCCCGACTCGTGGCTGAATGGCAACGCCGCTGGTGATCGTTAAAGTCGAGGCTCAATCCGCTGACGGCTTTGCTGTAGACACTTTTTTTCAAAAAACGATTGTGATGTTCAGCATCTTACCTCCTGAGTCTAACTACCTGGTTGGCTTTTTCTCACATACGATACTCATATGAGGGGTAGTTCCCGGAAGGCACTTCACCTTCACGGAGCCAAATCAGACTTCTACCAACGAGTGCTCCACCACAACAGAAGCTGGCCTCTCCCCTTTTCCTACTTCCTTGAGAGAGATCACACGGGTTCTTGTACTTAGTCTAGATGTTTGCTGTCTGCACCAAGTGGGATAAGATACAACAACAAATTTTTGTTAAACAATATTCAGCCCTTATAACCCTAATAAAAATACATGATTTTCTTTTTCGATTTTGTTCCTAAAATAATATTTATTATTTTCAGTATTTTACACTTTAAAAATATATAACACTGGAATGATTTCTTTTCTAAGGAAAAAAAAAAATTTTTTTAACGTATTCTTATAATCGATAAAAATAAAATTGCTCTTTAAAATTTTTATACCAGTCAAAACTGCATTTGAAGAATCTATTTTTTTAATTCATTTTCAAAGCATTATTTTTATATATAAAAAAAAAGAAAAAGGGAATAATTCAAAAGAAATAAAAAACTGAGTCGACTCCACAAAACTTTATAAACAACTATTCTTTGTTTAACCATATTTTTTCTCTCTTCTTTGGAATTCAGACGAGTTTTTAATTTGAGAGATATTTCTCGAAAACATGTTTTATCTTGAGACCCACTATGCCATAACGAGATGTTTACGATAACTTTCCAAATTGCAAACAAACAACTTCAGAATAATCAATCTTTCATTTCTCAGTGGGTTGCCATATTTTTTCCTTTTTTTTTTTATTCTTCCATTTTATCTATAAAATTATTACGCTGCCAACAGGAACTCCAGGGGTTCGAGGTTATCAGCGGCGGCAGCGTAAACACAAATTTACCTTCCAGAAAAATGGCAGCGGCATTGTTATATAAATTTATTTGTTTATGCAGACCGCAATAAAACTATATTATTCCGCCGCTTTAAAATTGTTTGGTATTCAAATAGGGTTTTTCTGACAATGGGAATGAATATTCTGCAGGAATTAATGGGAGAGAATAAAATATTAAATGCGAATAAAAAGAATAAAAAGTTCTGAGAAAAGTTTTCCATTTGCTGCGTTGTTGACGAGTTTTCGAAAGGTCTCATCTCGAATAATTAACCCAAGCTGTATTTCTTCTATTCAGATCACTTTTTATGCACATTTTAAGGGACCATCCTATGCACTAAAGTTTTTAAGCTTTTTTTGGTTTATTCTGATATTAATGGGATAAAAAATAAATATTCAGGTATTAAAATGTACTTTAATCGATATTTTATAAATTATTAAAAATAAGATATTAAAATTTTCTATTGTTCACTAGCCTGGAAGCTGGTTCCTATCTACATTATTACTCATAAAAAACATCAGCGATATCCTGGACCGTTTTCAGTTTTTTAAATATCTTTCATGGATTTTTTTTTATATATATAAATCAATGATTATTATTTTTATTTTGTATGTTCCTTTTATATGTTTTATTTTATATCTTTCTTTTTCTTTTCTTTTTGAAATAATGATTAAATAATTTTATGCGTAACCTCTACGTAGTCACAGTGAAATATAAATTTTTATTTTTTTAATTTGTTCTTGCTCTAACACAAGAGTGTCAACTCTATTGGTTATAAAGATATAAAGCCTTTGTTCTAACATTTGTTTCAAAAAATCATAATTTTAGGGTATTTTTAAAATATAAGTTCAAATTTAAAAATGTTGTTGTTATCTATGGCTTTATAAGAATTAAATCCTTGTATAAATTTGGCCACTTACCGTAGAAACAAAAAGAACATCTAAACAAATCAAAATTAAAACGAGAAAAGACCCGACGTTCTTAACAAAAACGATCAAAAAGTCTAAAAAAACCAGTTAAAAGCAAGTTAAAATGTTCAGGATAAATTTATTGAGATAAAAAACAACTTAATAAAATTTCGTGTGATCAGGACATGTATTTTTTCTAGCCCTAAAGTAAATATCGTTATCATTCTTTTGTTAATTAGAGTCAGTCCCGAGCAAAAAAGCAGATGAGCCTCATTTCATTTTCTCTGTCTTACGTTAACACATATATCAGAGTTCACAATCCCTATTTTTATCAGATGTTCAACCAGGTAGTCATGTCAGTTTTAAACCAAAAGGGCCAAAATTGGAAACCCTTTGCGACTTTTCCAGTCATCCCGATTGTTTCCCAAGTCTTTTCCTTTGATGTTAGATAACAATTCACTACTATACAATGACTTGATTTTGTCCCATATAGTTCTCGAAAAGAGTCAATTTTTTAAAAGAAAAGAGAGGACATTGTCCAGAAATTTCTTCTGCTCCTTTGTTTTTTTGCCGGAAGATCTTCCCCTCGTTTCCATCCATTCCAACATGTGATGGAATCATCTGGAAAAAGATTTACCATTTTCATTAAGGAAGTTGATATCTTGTTTTATTTTGGTTTTTTTTTCTGTGATATTTGATTATAGGATTACCAGAACATCAACATCCCTTTACACAAACCTGTTTAATTTCTTTTGAAATTGTGCGCCAGACAGGCCACCAGCATTACAGTACATTCAATTTAAAGTTCGATGACACACGCTCATTTTTCCGGGACAAACTTACTTAGTCGTTACTCATTTCGCACCACCCAGGAGACAGGTGTGACAAAAGGTTGTCACGGCGCGAGCAACATTACCTTTCAAATTTAAAATATGTCAACAATGTAGCCGTGGTTATTTCTAGATAATGCTGAAATGTATAAGCTGTTTTTGGATCAATACATGTGGAATACAATCATTTACAAACAGGAATATTAAAAATCAATTATTAGAAAACATTTTCTTAACCACTTTGGCACTTTTAATCATATACCAAATCATTAATTAAAATTTTTCGATATCACGCCTTACTTTTTCGATATCACGCCTTTATATTTAATTGTATTATATCACTTATTTTTCATATACTTCATTATTTATAATAATTATATAAATAATTTTGATTTTTTTTTTTTTCATATGGTCTGTGGAAACCACAAGTATGATCCGGAGAAATAGAAACACAGTGTGGATGCAATAACTTCCATCCAGTTTGTGCTTTTTCTTTTATAGATAGAATATGTTGCTATTAATGTTATTATTTCCATTAAGAGATATGGATTTCTATTTCTATTAATGTCATTATTATTAATGGATAATATTAAAATAGTTATCAATGGATTTTTATAGTTATTTCCATTAATGGATATGTATTTCAATTTCTGTTAGTGAATTTTAATAATGTTATAATTTCCATTAATGGATATGGATTTGTATTTCTATTAATTTTGTTATTTCCATTTTTAGCATATATATTTAAATGATTGTGACATAATAAGTAGATCACTGTGAGCCTTTGTGTTCTACTTATTACGTCACAAGTTAGTTATGAAATAAAGCAAAAACAAAGAATCAAAATGAATGTGCCCAAATAATATTTTTTTTAAGATTGCAGTAATAGTTGAAGAAACAACGACTGCAATACTCGCCAGTGGATTCATATTTGAACATTCTGCCTATTAGCCGAATATATGACTACTTTTTCAGAGTCAGTTCAGCTTCTATATTTATACCAGGGACTAACAGAAAAAAATATGTTGACCGGAATGTCTTTTTATAGAGTTCGAAGAGGATTGTATTAGAAGGGTGAAACACATCTCCCAAAATGCCACTGTTAAAGGTGTTCATTTAAAATTATAGAGACAAAATGCGAATTTAATGTAGCACACCTCACGTAGTTAACTCAGAATAATGCTGATTTTGCTATGTATCAGAAAACTGACTCCGTATCCACCAAGGACTTTATGCTTATAAATCGAAAAAATATATATTAATTTGGGAAATAAAATATTAATTGGAATATTGTTTTTAGTTTATCACTGTTCTTGAAAAGACGTCATGTTCTTTTCATGTAACTCAAATCATAACATACACATACATACAGCCTGAGTAAAAACTTTAAGGCCAGTAAAAATTTTTGAGAAAATGTAAAATGGAATACAATGGAATCGAATAATATTAATTATTAAAGTTCATTGATAAGAAATAAATGCTATAAACATAATTTGTAAATACATAATTATGAGAAACATGTGGTTATTTACAAAGTTAGTATTTCTGCCTGAGTAAAAACTTTAAGGCCACCAGTCATTTTTTAAAAATAAATATAATATAATCGTATAATTACCATTGCAACTACTAGCTTGTGACAACGCTGCAATTTTCATATTTGTCATATGTTTCTTCGAGGTATTGGTGATCTTTGGGAAGATGGCGAAGGGTAAGAAGTTAACTGATTGTGAAAGAGGTCAGATCGAAGCTTTTCCTTCAACAGGAATGAATAGTCGTGCTATTGCGATAAAGATAGGAAGATCAAAGACTGTAGTCAACAATTTTTTAAAATTGAAAGACATTTATGGTAAAAAAGAATACTGGGGAAGACCTAAAGCTTTGTCCTCGCGTGATGAAAGAAGAGTTTGTTAACTTGCATCTACTGAAAAGTACTCAACCAGGAAACTGATTCCGACGACAGGTTTAAAAGTTTGTCAAAAAACGATTTATAACACAATTAGAATGTCTGGAAGGTACACTTATACAGCAAAATTGACTAAGCCTCAGTTACTGCAGAGACACAAAAATAGAGCGTTTGAACTTTGGCCAGAAAATCATGACCTGGGACAACCAATGGATAGAAATTATTTTTCTGACGAAAAAAAAAAATGGAATTTGGATGGACCAGATGGCTGGAATTTCTACTGGCATGATATAAGAAATGAAAAAGAAATATTCTCCAAGCGCCAATTAGGTGGAGGGTCTGTCATGACTTGGGGCTGTTTTCTTGCAATGGTGCGGGCTCAATTGTATTCGTTTCAGGTAGAATGAATTCACAAGGATACCAAAATGTTCTAACAAATCATCTTTTGCCAAATGCTGAATGTCTTGCTGGAGAAAATTGGAAATATCAGCAAGACAATGCATCGATCCATTGGAGTAACAGCACAAAAAATTGGTTCCAAGTCAACAATGTTGAAACTGTGAAATGGCCAGCTAGATCACCTGACCTCAACCCAATCGAGAACCTTTGGGCTGACTTAGCAAGAAGAGTTTATGCAAGTGGGAGACATTTTACATCAACAGCAGAGCTGAAATCTACTATCGAAGATGAATGGTATAAAACCGACCCACCCTTTGTCAAAAACTCGTTTCATCCATGAAAACAAGAATATTTGAAGTAATTCGAAGTAATGGCTCCTACACAACCTTCTAATGATTTGCAATTTTTTATTTTTTTTCTTGTATGTTATTTTCTATGTTGGCCTTAAAGTTTTTACTCAGGCTCAAATATTCATCTGTGTGCTCTGTAATATTTTCTAATAATAAAATATTTTCAAATTAATTTTTCTACTTTTATTTAAGCTCAATAATTATCAATCAAATGGTATTTTAATTCCTCAGTTTAAATGTTTCCATTTTCTCAAAAATGTCAACTGGCCTTAAAGTTTTTACTCAGACTGTACATATATATGCACACAAAAGACATATTTCATAACATACATATTAAAACGGTTAATGTAGTGTTAAACGATCACATACTTCATCCACTTATTGATTTTTTTGCGGTTTTAAAAGATTGCGGTACCTTTTGATTTCCATCCAAGAGTCATTTATTTTCAGTCACTGATAGAATTTCATGATAAAGATGTCAAGAAAGTGCTTCTTTAAAAGCCTAGAACAAGGAAGGAGACATTCGAAATTGAATTACGCTTGAGGTAATCATAAAAACATCTTCAACGCGACGACAAGCCATTCGAATCATTCTCTATTTCTCGACATTCAGTTTGCTTCACCCACATCATTACTGCTATCGAAGCATCATGTCGCAGGAAGCAGTAATTCGATAATTGGTGCAAATGATGATTGCTTATGTCAAAGGATAGGGTAATTAAAAAAACTAAAGACTAGTCATTTAGATTATTACATAAGATATTGATTTTCTAATTAAAGTTTTCCTTAAATAATTATCATTATTTCTAATTTTCAAGAGGAAACACAATAACACTAATCATCCATGAAAAACCTTTTCCCATAATTTGTCAACAACTTATATATATATATATATATTATTCGCCGGACTTTCATACGGAGAGCGCCAGGTACCCGTTACCACCAAGAGAACACCATTGAACGACACCGTTACGGTGGTGCAGGATGGCTCGTTTGGGGAGGAATTATTCTTGGTTCCAGAACTGACCTGCATGTTCAGAGTGTCACGATGACAGGCCACATCTATCGGGATGTCATTCTGGAACAACATGTACGTTTGCTTCGGGGCGCCATGGGTGCTGAATTTCTGTTTATGGATGACAACGCCCGTCCTCACCGTGCAAACATTGTAGACGAATGCCTTCAATTGGAGGATATCACCCGTATGGATTGGCCAACATACTCACCGGACTTGAATCCAATAGAGCATGTGTGGGATATGCTTGGCCGACGAATGGCAGCCCGTCAACCTCCTCCCACCTGTCAACCGGAACTTCGGAGGGCATTGCTTGATGAGTGGTGTAATATTCCCCAAGATCAGATTGATAATTTGATACTCAGCATGCCTAGGCGTTGTAAGGCCTGTATTGCATCGTCCGGGAGACATACTCCATATTAACCATCATACTAACCCTGTTATAGTTTTTTGTAAATAGGTTCTTTTTTGAAATTTATTCCAGGGAGTAAAAATCGCAATTTTTTATTAATTATGTCAAACATATAGCATCTTTTTGCTCTTTACCTTTTGTGTAATAAATAGACTTTACAAATAAGTCAAATTTGTTTTGCTTCTGTCTCTTTCTTTGCCTGAACTTCATTATCCTTAATTTATGGACATGAGTGTATGTCTTGTTCAAATTTTCAATCGTTCATAAAATACTTTTTATTCATCCACTCAAGTTCAAATACATCTTTTATATTTATATTTTACTATATTATAAATATACACATATACACTATACACGCTATGTACACTATATTTATATAATTACTCTTATATAATACACATAATGATATGAAAAAATTAAGATATGAAGAAATAAGATATTAAAAAGATATGAAAAAAATTAAGATATGAAAAAAAATACCGAAATTAAGAAATATCGATCCATGTATTGATGTTTATTTAAAACAAAAATATTTGAAATCTCTTTTATGACACTAAAATGTATCAATTTCGCTGAAACTTGTACTGTAAATATTAATATAATTCAAACCTTTTACGTATATTTATTTAATTCCTCTTACATAATAGTAGAAACTAGTTTAAAGATTGCATGTCGGTAACGTGCAAATTGTTGACGAGTTTCTCTGATTTAGAAAATAAATTAAGATAATTTAAAAGTCTTTTAAAAAATAAGCCTAAAAAATAAAAATAATAATTTAAAATCATCTTTTAGCGATTAATAAAAATTTGTTCAAAGAAAAATACTGAAAATTATATCATTCCATCAACTTTTATTTTTTACTTACGTTTATTACTTACAACGTGCATTTTTTACGCGATATTTTAATCAAATGTTTTAAATTTAAAATGCTTAACAGATCAGCGTTTCATCTTATTTTTTCATCTTAGTTCTTTAATTTTGTTATGTTAAAATTTATCTTCTGAGCTGTCGTTTACACAAACAAAATGTGAACAAAATTTCGGAAGCACAGGGTGTTGTCGATGGAACTGTAAAACAATTTAAACATCATGAAGAATATTTTTATCAATTTAATGATGCTAACGCTTTGCACCATATGCAAACCCAAATGGTTGCTTTTTCATATACGGAGCCATCTGCTTGCCATAAAGTGTGAATTAAGCGAATTAGAAGATCAAAAACAAGGCTTATATGAATTTTACTCTTGATGAATTAAATCATCTGAATTATTAAGGATCTATATGCAATCAAATCGACAGTAATCAACAATTTGGCTGGTAAGTTTATGATAGTATTGATTGCATAGCCACTAAGAATTCAAGTGACAGTAGCGTCTCTCTTACAGAATATTTCGATACAGTTTTAAATAGAATGGTCTGACTTAAAACACTCAAAGAAAGTGTAATATCATGGTTAAGCTTCCATGAAACTCAGTTTCTTTAAGAGACATTTGAAAGAGTTCGTAGTCATAAAATTGAAAAAAATGCGGCTGAAACTTATTTCTTGTGACAAAATTTGGTACTTACGTATTAACGCCACCGCAGCTACGATTTGGCGGTTTTTAAGTGGAACCAATCTACCCTTAAAATTTTTGTGACAAATCATAAAATATATAAAACACTTTATTTAAAATCAAAACACTTTCGAAATTCAAAATACTTTATTTAAAAACAAAGTAGTCAATCGGATTTCGGTGGAAAATGAGCCGATATAGAGTTTAACATAGATTCAAAACTGTCTCTAGTTTGGCGCATTGGCAGCTCTTTATTGGCGCAACTTCTGTTGCGATGGCGTTAATACGTAAGTACCCAAAATTTTAATTACACCTAAGAATGATTTTTATATCTCCTGATACGAATATGATTATTTGATTCAAAACCATATACTAGGCACTTGAATTGTAATTTTTAATAACCGTTAATAATGAGATCAAATTCTTGAAAATACTTTGAAGCAAGTATTTAGGCACGATCAGTTTATAGTATTCTATACAGTGCCATTGTATTTAAAATGGGGAAAATTTGTATCCTAGAAAGAAATGAAAATTGCTTCTTAGTACATAAAAATTTTATAGCAATGTAGTTTTCATATGTAACAAATGCATTTTTTTAAATTTTATGTTTTTTTTTCTTTCATAATATTAAATAGTTTGGGGTCAAATCGCAAAATAGCGAACGCTGCGAATTGATGATATTTTGTGGCGCCAAATGAGAGATGATTCCCCAAAATTTGCGAAAATAATTTTTGACGCCAAATCTCAGAGGTCATTGTTTTAATAGTAACAAAGGTAAAATTTAACAATGCCAATTATAACAATATAAGTGATTTTATTATTAATTGTTATGTTAACAATGCAAAAAGGCATTATTAAGATATATCATTGTTTTAGTCATTTTCTGTTATTATTCATATTGCGTTCGTGGCCATTTGAGCGAACTGTGATTATTTTGATTGCGATTTGATATATACTGACTTTGCGATTTTTTGACTTGTGCGATATTGTAACTCTCTAGTGAAGGAGAAAGAGACGCATTGATTTGTGTTGGAAATTTCAAACTGATTAAGGATGGATTTTGTAGAGGAAGGAAAACGGTTTTGGAAAAGCCAGTTTCACTATACTGAGTGTGATATTTTTCATGGATTGGTTTGAGTTGAATGTGATCGACGTTACTGGTCTGGTTTTGCTGATTGGATTTGTTGGCAAAAAGATGAAGGAGTCTGGCTTTGACTGGACTGATTTTGAGTGGAACCAGAGAGACCCGTTTGAAGTTGAATTGATGGGATATGGATGCATGTTGTTCATGATATACGTGCACCTCTTCATGATTTTTATTCGTTGGCAGCCAATTTTCACCCTCCTAATAACTGGGATTATTGGAGATGCTATTAAAACCCACCTAAACTCGTGGGACGCTGCAAAAGCTAAGCTAAGCTTCCTCAAAAATTAATATTTAAAGGAACTTTTAACAATACTGAAACTATATATCAAGAAAACCTAACAGCATTTACGAATGGATAAAAAGCAAAAGCAAAATAGTTGTATTTTTTGATCTTCCTACACTAAGCAAATAAAAAAAATAGTTCATAAACTTCTAAGCAAAGTACCTCATCATTGCTGCCATCAAAAAGAGGATTAGGGCTACTGGCGACACCTCTCTAAAAAAAGCGCATCGAGATTTCTACCTCCTGGGTGATGTGGAAACGAAATCATCCGTTGCAAACTCAAACTGAGTTGCTTCTGTTTTGCTCTTTATAACACAAGAAAATAATTTTGTTGGTATATAAATTTAAGAATGTTTTTAATCTTCTAGCATGGTAGCCGATTAGTTTTTTTTTTTTTTGAATCTCTGCCCTTGTTTAAGAGGCAAATTAATTTATACTCTTAAGTGATTAAGTGAAATGTACCGTCTATTAAATAATAAAATAGTGTATTTCATTTTAACTTGGTACTGTGAGAATACTTTCTACACTCACTGTATTAAATATTTAAAATATTATTGCAAATAATTTTAGGGAATTTACTCCATATGAATTCATATGGATGATCAAGTGGTAAATGCATATGGTTAATCAGAAAAAAAACTGTTTTTGAGAAACAAATTAAGATAGTGGTAAATATAAAGGTGGTTATCAAAATAAGGGAAACACAAGGAATAATAAGGAATCATTTACTAGTATGACGTAGGACCGATAAGGTTAATTATCATTAACATTTATAATGAAATACACTATTTTATTATTTAATAGTTGGTAGGAATAAAAAGGAATCATTTACTAGTATAACGTAGGACCGATAAGGTTAATTATCATTTGCATTTATAATGAAATATACTATTTTATTATTTAATAGCTGTTAGGAATAATAAGGAATCATTTAGTAGTATGGCGTAGGACCGCCATTGGCATGCAATACAGCTTGGATTCGGCTGGGAATCGAATCATTCAAGCGTTGAGTAGTGTTTAGAGGAATATTGAACTTCATGGTGATATTGTGAAATTTCAAGTAGAGATGTCAGTAAAATAGACCACAACGGTTCGATGATATTGATCTCGGGGGTTTGTGCGGATGATAAAATTTTCACTTTATCCTCGTGTTCACCAAACCGTGATTTTGCCGGTCTCGATGCATCATAGGAGTATGAAGGATTCATTTTCAGCATATCATCCTGGAAAATTTCATCTCCTGCAGGAAACAAACTTTGCATTATAGGATCGAGTGACCCTTCCTTTCAAGGGTATGACTGGGCCAGCAGAAAAACCGCGACATAGGTGCTGTAACCGGCCAAACCAAGACAGATCCATTTCCATGCTTGACATTTGGATCACACGCTTCTGATGATGACCGTCCTGTTTTGGGGGAAAAGTGTGAAAGATGATTCGCCTGACTATATAACTGTCTTTCACTCATCATTCGGTCAGGTTTTGTGGTTGTGGCACAACGGTAGACGACGTTTAGCATTAACAGTGTGACAAGTGGCTTGGGAATGGCTGCTCTGTCGCAAATGTCCCTGCTTATGTAGGTTGCTTAGACACAGTAATTCTAGAAACGCCTAAAAGGTAGGATGTTTTGGTCACAGTTTCTCCAGTTAGTCAGGCACCTACAATTTGGCTACATTGAAAGTCTGCGAGGTCTGGCATTGTACACTTTTGACAAAAAACCAAGACGCATACAACTTCACTAAAGCTACCTAATACTATCATGATATATAGGGGTCTAATGGCCAAGTGTCTAGAGCTCTTTCGCTGGGTACTACAGGTTTCGGGTTCGAATCCCGCGGGTGCCGTGTATGTTTGCAGTGGTTTGAATCCACGTTAAAGTACAGGATCCTTGTCTCATGTGACCGTAGGGAGTAACAGAGCCCAATCAGACTTTTCACCCAAATTGTAACTCAGTTCTACGAAGTGCATTTTTTAAATACCACTTTTTTTCAAAAGTGTTTCCATTATTTTGACAACTGTACATTTCACATTATAATATTAAAACATCTCACAAAATTTTATTTTAATGTGGAAATTTTCGTATGTTTTATTGTCTCTTTCATTTTTTCACTAGTATTATTTTAATTTGTCATTTTAAAAGTTTTTCTCTTTTTAATTTAAAAATTACTAACACCTGGGCAATTGATCACTTTCTGTCAACTTTACTAATCCTGCAATAACAGGAGATGGAGTACGTTCGGGGTTTATATGCTCCATAAGATTTAAGTACCTGCACCTGTGAAAAAAAGAAATGGCAATTTTAAAAATGAAGGCTAAGTTTCGGGTTGTTATAAAGATTGATTGTGACCTGACAACGTTGATTCATGATGTGGATTTAACTGTTTTTTAAAAATATATGAATTTAATAAGTTGTTGGTTTCTCAGACTTGTCATTAAGGTTTTTTTTTTTTGTCTATTATGAATTCTATTACATGATGTCCTTGTAATGTAATACCCAAATTGTGCTAAAAAGAGTAGAAATCTAAAATAACGAAAGTTACAGTGCAAGGGAAGTTTAAAAGAAATAGCGAACCCCAGCTTTATAGTGTCGCAAGTGGCAGGATGAAGTCGGGAGCATCATGGTAAAATTTTCTAAAATTGTACTAAGAGCCAATATTAAAACTTAAAATATGTACAAGTGGGAATAATTTTAATATGTATTATTTCATACGTAGGAGTTTTTATAGTTTAGTCAAATGCTTGAATATTTTTTTTCTAATGCAGCTGGCAAACAGACATGGACGTCTTAAGGCAAGCGCTGCACAGACGTTACTCACTTTGCATTACCCAGGGGCGCGTGTAACTTGATGGTAAGCCACGGACGCGGAGTAACAATGCCCCCGCAATGCTCTACGATCCTATTAGGACCGGGACCTACGATTTAAAGTGGATTCCGAACCACTACAACACCCATGGGCAAAGCCGGGATTTGAACCCGATACCTGTGGTACCGAACGCCAGAGAAATGCTAGAATATTGTGCAAGCAATTGTTCTAATCTGTGTTTGTTAGTTTGTCTTATTTAGAAAGTTCATCCCAGTGATTTATAATCAATCTGTCAGTAGGCAGACGGCCTTGGCAGATAGGCAGGGGCTGTTACGCCAATGAAGAAGAACATTTGTATTGAAAGGAAAATGTATATTCTGTAATACTGACTAAAATTGCTGAAACTTGTTTTTTGTTGGCACATTTCAAAAACGAAAATGCATTTGTTTTGAGATTTCACTGTAATTTGTATTCATTATATTTTAGTTTAATTGAAGCAAATAATTTATAATGCCTTTTATATTGTTTTAATAACAGGTACTTATTAAACAGATTATAACAATATTTGTGTAAATAGGTATTATTGTCCATTGGTATTGATTAAAGAGGTCTTATCCATTATGTCTTTCTTGAGGAAAAGCCAGGAAAGAAGATCTGACGATGTTGGCGAGAGAATTTGGGAGAATCGATCGTTGGACTACCTGGTGAGAGTTTTCCGAGTTTTCTTCCATACGATGAGCACATGCGAAGGTGCTCCTCTTAAAAATCTGCCCGTAAGGCACTGCCCTGCTTCTTCAGCGACACGCAGCCATGTCAGACTTCTACCTATGGGTGCTAAATCACAACAGAACCTATTTCCCTCCATCCATGTGTGGGTGGCTCATGGGACATTGGACACTGGAGATTAGGCACAAAAACAAGATGTTTAGAGATTTCACATTAGCTCAATTTTAATTAATTTTTTTTACCTTTTCAATAAGTTTAATGTTTTTGAATAATTTTAATGATAATTAAATTCTATTCCGAATGTATGCCGTTAAAGTTTTTTTTTTTATTCATTTAAATTTAATTCATAAATATAGTCAAAATCGCTATGAACATGTCTGAACTTTTTTTGTATTTATGTTTTCCGTACAAAAATATGTAATGAGGGAATGCTTATAAATATTTAATGCGAGAACTAGTGTAGATAATTAAAACTACTCGCATATTAAATGCTGTAATATGCTATCATAGAAAAGTAGAAATCAAAATAACGAAAGGAAGAAAAAAAAAAACGAAGTTAGCAAACTTACCTTAAATGCAAATATTTCTAGATGTAAAATAAGCGATATAAATTAAGCATGTTGCAAAAATAAAAGAAAAAAACCGGAAAGCATTGAAAAGATGGTAAAACTTTGATCTTTTTTTTTTTTTTTTTTTTTTCTTAAATAAATTTATTTAAAAATTTCCATTGAAAGAAGATATTATTTAGGCTTGATAAGCAGATGTTAAGACATCCAAGAAAGTTATTTAATAAATCTTTTTTTTTTTTTTTTTTTTTTCATTTTATATTTTTAATGTTTTCATATTTCTTCAAACTTTTTTTTAGAAATTCTAATAATTAATATGCCTGTTGATAAATAAAAAAAAAAAAAAAAAAATAGTCGGTAGGAAATTTTATGAATTATTAATATGACTTTGCTGTATTATCAATTATTGCAAAGATTAATTAGTCATAGTTTATGCTAAAATTACAATTATTACTCAAACGAATTTTTATTTTTTAATGTTATTTAATGATTGACTTGTTATTATTGTACTGTAAAAATAATATTTTCTGGCTATCGGTATTACAGGTTTCGGATTCGAGTCCCATCGGTACAGTGGATGTTTGTAGTAGTTCGAATCCACTTTAAATCGTAGGCCGTTAGCCAATCATGGGACTATTACGCCAATGAAGAAGAAAATAATATTTTAGATTAAAAATAAATTTATCAATTAAATAATTGATTTTTTAATGATTTCCAGAATTGGCTGAATTCCATACGTTTTTTTATTTTTATTTTTATTATTCTTCTGTTTTGCTATTTCTTTGGACTTCTGTTTTTACATTAAATTTTTAAAAATCTTAGCCTAAACCTTTTTGTTTTAATTTTGTAATTTTTATTAATATTTTATTTCATTAAAAATCATCGAAATTCAATGTATTACAATTATTTAAATAAACAGGCCAACCCTGAGTTATATTTGCTAGCCAAGAATGTTTTCATAATTATTTTTTATACTTACAAAAACATTTCAAAGTACACATGAGACTTAAGTGTGATTTTTTTATGCCTAACAAAAAAAGGCGATCCTCTTTTCAATACAGGAATTCCACGCCAATCAGATTATAATTATTAAATATTTTGAAATTCTTGTTGTAGTGTGCAGGTTGGGCCACCAGATTGCAACTGGGTATGGTTGGGTAGAGATAATCTAGGCACAGGTTGGAGAACTCACAGCTTTATTGGCACACGCAAACATCCACACATACAATTGTAGACATACACTATTTAACACATTTAAAGTCATATCGTGAAAGACTCCACTTCTAAGTCAAAAATTCGAAACCTCGGCTACGCAGAATGCACGAAATATACTTCCTTTGTTCCTCCTAGTCTGTAGACAAACTGACCATTTCTCCTGAACAGTCACAGAGTAGTGATTAGTGGGTCAGTGGTAGGAGGAAGCATGGTTGCATTGTACAATTAAAATTTCGTTTGTCAAAAAAAAAAAAAAAAAAATTTATCATACAAGTTGTTTTTCAGTTTTCTTTGTCCGACTCGAGCCTTAGTGGCAACGTGCGCCTCTGGTGAGCAGAAAGAAAGTACAAAAGGTTGGCGACATTGTTGCAGACACTGTTTCAAAGAAGAGGAGACTCGATGGCTTGATGATGATCAGCCTCTTGCCCCGTGAGTCGGACTACCTGGTGGGAGGTTTCTCCCATACGATACGCAAATGCGGGGTAATTCCTACTAAAAGTTCCCTAGAAGGCATTGTCCTTCTTCTATCAGCGACACGGAACCACCGATGTCAGTGGCATGGATGTCTGTTAGTGGTTCGGTTTTGTTAGTGGTTTTAAACTGTAGGTCCCATTCCCATTAGCCTAAAGTGTGCACACAAAATGATCGTAGAGCGTCGAACCAAATGATCACAGAAGAAGCTCCCCCCTCTTTCCATGAGAACACATGGGTTCATGGACTTGGTCTTGATGTTGCTGTACCAAGTAGGAAAAGAAAAACAAGTTTCTCTATAATTTGATATAAAAATATTTTTCACCATTTTTGTGGTGAAAAATTTAATTAATTAATTATAAAAACATCAATTATTTTAAGTGCAAGCTTTATGATGCATTTTTCAAATGCAATTATTTTTAATTAATTCGGTATAAAATTACATAATAATCATTGAAAAGAAATTTTTTTTTTTTTTTTTTAGTCCAATTTTCAAAGTTTTTTTTTTTTTTTTTTTTTTTTTTTTTTCGAAATTTTTATATGTTTTTAATCATCATCTATTCTAAAAATATCGTTATCTAAAATAACATTACATTAATGAACCTTTTTACATAACATATTTTTTAGGATAAGTTTAATTATATAATGAAGATTATGACCTTTATCTTTCACGAAGATAAAAAATATTACATTATTCAAAAAAAAAAAGCGTTCTTTTTTTTTTGTTTTTATCTCTTGTCTGAATTTTTGCGAAATTTTCTTGCATGAAAAGCACTACTTTAGCTTTTTATTTTGAATGTCATACTTAATGATTATTAAAAGCTTTTTATCCAGACCTTTTAAATCTCTTTATCATAATTTACTGAGATCTCTTTTGAAGTGGTTAGGTAATTTTTGTAAAAAAAAAATACGTAGTTTTATTTAAAAATGTTCGTATTTGAGTTACGCAATATTTCCATAAAAATAGTTTTCATTTTATGTTCTTCTCCAAAACATTTGCACTTTTTTTTTCAATGCAAGAAGAACTTACACATTCTCCAAACCTGTTTTTACGATGCATCTATTAATTTCAATTTATTTTTAGCTATTGTCTGTGATCGATCACCTAACGTTTTTCTAACATTATATTTAATTGTAATAGCATTGCCAAATAGTATCTATATGTTGTCAAATATGTACATTCGAATCTGTTTTTGCGGGGGAAAGGGACAACATGATTCTGTAGTCAAATATTGTCTATTTCTGCATATAGTCAAATATAGTATCTTTCTAAATATAATCAATAATGTATCAATTTTTCAATCAATATTAAATCAATTGTTATTTCAATTTTTCTATAATTTCATTATTTTAGCTGTAGTTAATATTAAAAACGGAAAGAAGGAGTACATAGAATGTTTATGAATGTCATTAGATTCTTTTTTTATTGAATATCGGTGATGACTTGTTCCATTTATGTTTTTTGCCATGAACAGCCCATCGAGGGTGACATTGCCTTCGGGGTGGCGGTAACTATCCCACATTTGAATGTTGTAGGGGCTGAAATACCGAAGACTTCCAGACAGGATGAATATCGATACCAGACACTTTATTCGATTGCCATCAAGTCTTCTCGCTTCTGAAAACAGTCATGCACGCCACCAGTTGATTACAATCTGATTCCTCCCGCATGTTAATTTCGCATGTTATCATTGGGTCCCAAGATGAGTAATCACTGTGATTAGAAAGCTTTTCTTTCTTAGACATGTAAGATTTCTTTTCATTTTTCACACATCACATTAAAAGGACAGTTCATCTACGAGAAGAGGGTGCGATATCTTCCCCCTGGTTTGTGTGTTGCACAAAGAAAAACCTAGAAAACTTCCACCAAACTACCGTCATGTCGATGAGAAACTCTTTGCATGTGACTACTCCACTCAGTGTCAAATCTCCTATTTTTGTACTCAAGGACTACAACTACCTTAAAGAATATTCTTTGAATGTGCAAGAGGAGATATGAAAAATAAATTTCATTTTCAGCTATTATGCGTAATACAACATTAACCACTCATGTTTATAATATAATATTAACCACTCATGTTTACAATACAACATTAACCACTCATGCTTATAATACAACATTAACCTACTACATTAACTATTACATTACTATTGGCCTTTTGTTAAAAGATTTCTTGAAGAAAAAATCGACCTTTATTAAAAGGAGTGATCAAGTAATGTAAAAGTAAATACTTCAACATGAGAATACTAAATCACAGACTGCAAGAAAAACTAGATTGGAAAATGTTACTTCACCATTCCTATTCTCCCGACCTTTACTCCAACAGACGATCTTCTTTTTTTTAAAATTCCAAAATTCATTTTTGCAAGATTAAGGCTGATTTCAAGAGAGAAGGTTAAAATGATAATGATAAAATGCTGTGTCGATACAGATAATGATAAAATGCCAACCTGCTTCTCTGAGAAACGTTTAGTTTACAGTCTTCATCCCCAGAGGAAATATATTTAACACACCCCAGAGCATTAGTTGGCCTTGCAGATTTTCGCCCGGAGAAGAAATTTATTTCACGTCTCCTGCGTGTAACCGAATATCAGATTTTCGGCTTCCTTCCACAAATCTATAATTATCTGTCTTTAAATATCTTAATAGTGTAAGTCTCTAGTGTTGATCTTTCCTTAATTCAAGTTTTTTTTCCAAACAAAACTTGAATTAGTGTTATACGGAAGGCATAAAATAACAGCTGTTACTGAAAAGAATGTTGACTATATGGATGATTAAATAAATAAATTAAATTTTCGCTCTCATTACAGATTAAGAATAGTTTTTAAATTAAAGATTGTCCTTAGATTGAATTTGGAGGCGACATTCGATGGCATGGAGTTATTTTATAAGAATTTAAAGCTGAGAGTAAAGAATAGTTTATTTTTATGCTAAGAAAAAGAGAAAATGGCGTAAAGATTAAATTTTCAATAAGGCTAAAAAATATTCTCTATCTAGATTTGCTACAATAAATAGCAGGCAAGCAAAGGAATGTCGAGTAGCGGAAATGATTGAATGTGCAGCGGAGACAATTTTTCGAGATTACTTTTAAATGTTTTATGCTCTCGCTGTTTGCAATACGAGATAAAACTCAGATATCCCAAAAAATGTTTGAAACAGAATTTCAAAAAGCGGAATCAAATGATGAGAAATAGATCTACTGAAAAGAATTGGCAATTTTTAGAGCTAAGAATTTTCATCGGCATTTCGATTTCGATTATTAGTAAAAAAATAATATCCAGAATATTTTAAGATAGATAATGTTAAAAATCAGATACAGCAAACTTTTTGTATATATTTGTGCAAATTTTTATTTTCAAATCTTCCATTTCCAAATTTTTTTAACTCATTCTCATTTGATATTTCAATCATGGTAGATTATTGGAAATCTTTATAGTTTTTTAAAACCATTAGTGATCGATATTAAAATAATAAAAAATTTTATTTAATTTAGATACCCTTCTATGATATAAATAATTTTGTTTATAGTTCTGAATAAATATTTTGAACTGAAACTAAAAAGTACAATAAAATATTATTGTAACCGTGCTTCCGCCTACACACTGGCAAGAGCACCCCCTGTGGCGTTCAGGGAGAAATGGTCAGTTGGCCTCGGCATTCTCAGCCGAGAGGAAGTATGCAAACTTCGCTGCCGCTCAGAAAAGTTTAGTGTACAGTCTCGGTTTGGGTCTATAAGTTTGGTATGTCGCTCTACGGTCATTTTGTGCACACTTTTCAGATAATTATACCGGGACCTACCTAACGTGGATTCCGAACCACTAACATGCTAAGAAACGGACCATGCCACTATTTAGGATTTGAACCTGAAGTCTGTAGTACCAAAGGCCAGCAGCAGCCTCCTTGGTCTATCAGGCCGGTCTCCTTTCTCCCAAAAGGAATATATTTAGCGCATCCAGCGTTTTTAGTTGGCTTACAGATCCCGGGAGGGTATATTTCTCGCACTGCCGCGCATTGCCGAGTATTGGGTTTTCGGTTTAAAAATGAAATCCTTCCAGGAATCTATAAGGATCTGTCTTTAAATGTGTTATTTATATTGTATATTATTTGTATGTGTGTATTGTATATATGTCTCTAATGTATGTGTGTAGTGTTTGTACGTGTGAATTTTTATTTAGTTATTTATTTTAATTTTACCGTTTGAAATCTACTACATGAAATTCGGTTAATCGTTTTACGATTAATTTATATTTAAATTAGTTTATAAAAAAAGCTGTAAGTATTTATGAACGTAAAAAGTTATCTTTTATTTTTTAATATTTTCATATTCGTAACGACTGTTTTTGAAGAAATAAAAATAAAATACTCCCAACGCAAATTTATGAATTCTCCTATATATAATTATTTTATGTTAAAAAAATCCATTTTTCAATTAACTTTAATTGGTAAAAAATAAAAATATCTTACTCGAGACATAATTTCAAAAGAAAAAAAAACGAAAATAGTAAAATAAAATGATTATTGTGAATAGTCGACGGAATAATCAATTAGGCTGAATAAATATGGAAAATCATGTAACGCATGCGTTCTTTGCGATTCTGTAATTTCTGGGAAAAACAAATTTAATTGAAGGGAATCATTTGTATTTTCATTTCAATTAATATCGTTGATGAAGGCACTTATTGCTTTTGAAGTAGCAATAAAGGTAATAGCAATTTTCCATTAGGCTGATATTTCATTGTGCGTCTTTATTACTATAAACTGTAATAAAATATAATAACTTTTTGTGTAATAATAAAACTTTTCATGAGTTTTTATTCGCAAAACATTTTATTGAGCTTTATTCATGATAAGATTTTCTTAGAATATGCAAATTTGATACTTAATTTGAAATGTGTTCTTTTTGAATATTGCAAACAGTATTTTTTTTTTATTTTTCATGTATATAAATTTATTAAAATAGAAAATGGTTCATGATTTACATTGCCAATGGATTTTAAGTGCAGAAGTTTCTTAGAGGAGTATTGCTAAATTAATGTTAATGAATGTACATTTTTATTTGTTCCTCAATAAATAAAACAATATTTCAGATTTAAGTAAGTTAATATGCAATCTGAAACCTAATAATTCATTACAACTACATTAAACCTTATATGTTTAATATATGGCAATGTGATATAAATTATCCAATAAACTATAATATTTTATGCAAATATATACTGTGTATGACTTATTTAAAATATTTAACAATTTGTGAATTTTGAATATAAAATGAGGAAGTAGTACTTATTAGAATAGCTTTACAATTTCATTAAATAAACTGAGCAAATAAGATTCGACTTTCTTTAACCACATAAATAAAAATATTCTACACATTATATAATTTCTTTAAAATAAAATGTATAGAAAAAATATTATTATTGAAAAGCGATAAGTTAAATTCAAATGTTGAATTAATGAAAAAAATTTCTTTAATAAAAATTACATGTCTTTAATAAAAATTAATTTTCTTTAAATAAATTATTTTAAATAAAATAAATGTTACATAAAAGTAAATCTAAATCGTGGTTCTATGATAAGAGGATAAGGTTCGAATTTTTCCGGTGAGCCTCCGTTGCAGTCACTGCCTTTAAAAAGGATGAGACTCGATGGTGATTGTGAAAAACATGAGTGAAACATCTCGCATCAATGGCATCACCCAGGATAGTTAGACTGCCTGATAAAAATATTCACCATAGGATATGGTTCGATTTTTCCGGTCAACCTCCGTTACAGTCACTGCCATTAGAAATGAGGCGACTCGATGGCGAACGTGAAACAAGTGTGAAGCACCTCACATCGATAAGTAATGATAGGAGTTATCCGTGACTTGTCTATATATCACGCAAAATGGGGGGCAAAATACCCATATAAGTTGACAAACCCATGGGGCATTATCCAAAAATTAAATAAAAAAATGATAAAAATAATTAAATTATCCAAAATTTTTATTAAGGTACTTGTAACATTATCAGTCATATGAAAGGTGGGCCCTCTGGTTGATTAACATATGAAACATTGATCTAAAATGATCTACCAGAATATGTTTTTTAGAAACGCAAAATTCTGTCTTAAAAGGAATACGTATTTGTTTTATAGTTGAAAAAATACGGAAATAAAATACATATGTGTTTTATTGTTGAGGAACATAGAAAAAGGATGCATATGTATTTTATCGCAGAAATAATCCATAAATAGAAATATATATTTTATTGTTGAAAAAAGAATTGAATACATTATTTGTTTTATTGTTGAAAAATACAGAAATAGAATACATATGTATTTTATTGTTGAAGAATACAGAAAAAGGATACAGAATAAATATAAGAAAATATTTTTTTCCAAAATAAAAAGTCTAACGACATGAACAAACCGAATGAACAAGAATAAAGAGCCCAATTAACCTTTAGCATTCACCATTACGGAGGAGAAATGTCGTTAGATTCAGAATAGTTTCACCGGAATTGATATCAGAATCCTGATGTAATAATGATGGGAAATTTCCTTCCAAACAGCAAATATTTGAGAAGGGGGGCTATATTCTGCGGCGGATGTCTACAGATGTTTATTGACTCCAGATATTCAGAGGAGGTATTTATAGGAGAATGTAATACCGCGATGCTATTTGCAGACCAAACATTCTTAGTAGCGGACTTATTGTTTCAGCCCAAGTTATTATTACTAGAGAGGATTATTACAATCTCTTATGGGACATTAGATTTCTGGATTTGAAATGCTTTGGATCGCCTGTTTAATTCATGTTCTGAGAATATTCAATGCATGATAAACTGTATTCTGAGGGCTGTTGTTTAGGAATTCCGGCATTTAAATAATTTATTTATAATTAGAATAGAAGATAAGTTGCAGATTCAATGTTACCCAGGATGTACCAAGATGGAACTGCAACTTTTTACTCACGTTGTTTCACTCTTTTCGTGACGAATGTTCTTACGGGGAGGTATGGGAATTCTCCCTATTCTTCGAGCATATTTTTAGATTTTTTTCTACATAAATCTAGTCCCTACAGAAATAAAATGCATTCATTATTAAAGTTATTCATTATTAGAACGACACAAATGCAGTTAATTCAACGTTACCAAGGGTGCATAAACGAGTGCATGTTACACTGCATTCAAAGTTGCTGCAGCTAATTAAAACAAATGGTATGATTTTCAGATTCCATCCTTAAGTGTGGAATCTGGAGGATCCGCACGCCCTGTCCTACATTTTCTCTCACACCGAATTGAAAAGCTTACAGGCTATGGATTTATAACGTTCTATCCAGCAGTAACCAAAGTGCTATCCAGCAGGCCACTCGATATTTCAATGTTTACAATTCCCGATTGATCATATCGTTTGAGATATAATTATTATATATTTATAATGCCCAATTTTTTGTTTAATTTGACTTTGTTACCTAAAAAAGTTACTAACATTTTCTACATTATATTTCACTTCTATTTTTTAAAAATATGAAAATATATTTTGAAACATAATATTATTGTTTTGAATAGGACTTCTCGATTTAGGGTCAGGCGTGCAATTGTAATCAAGCACCAACTAGTTTAACTTAATCACTCAATCCAACTCAATCACGTAGAATTTAGACGAAACGTTTAGACATCATTTAGTACTTGAAGACTTAAAGTACTAAATGAGGGTTCACTGTTGATAATATCGTGTTTTTTAATGCAACTGTTAGTAACGATGTCATCACTTGAAAAACGAATTTGTAAACTTGGTGTTTCAAAATTTTGTCACACATTTATTTCTATAATTTCTGAACGCAAGGAAGGTATAAATTGTTCTATTATTCGTAATTGTTATTAAGTGATTTATTTAACAGAATATTATTGAATTTTGCTTATATAGCAGTTTTTTGCTGATGTTTACAATTCTTTCTAATATTAGTATGAGTGGTATAATTGTTAACATAATTTTTCTACCGATTTTTTATGCTCTTCTGGTTTAAGCAGGCTTGCAAAATGCCATCTACCTAAACCTTCACACATTCTGAATGACTTGAAGCAGCCCTCATGGATGTTGTAAATAGGTATAAAAACATATGGAGAAGCCGAAGAGGCTTATGCTGTACCAGTATCGGTAATACATTACATATTACTTTACAGCATAGGTAAAGCATACATAATACATTAATTATAACGAGAGTGCAGTATAAATAGAAGGGGGGTTTTCTGGCCTATTGAATTGCCTAAGTAGGTAGAGGATGTCTATACGTGCCTTATTGCAAAATCCCAAATGGCAATTCCCCTGTGATAAGCAAAAATTAAAAAGTAAATGTTCAAGAATTCATTGATACAAATGGATTTAGACCTGATTTCAAAATGGCTTGCCAGTGGATGACTGGTACCCAGAGTATATGAAACGACATCAATCTATTTCTATAAAAATCCAAAGAATTCGCAGAAATCACGAAAATGTGGCAAGGACCTATTTGCCATTTATAGGGATTTTGGCATAGTGAAAACGCTTTACTCGGAACCTTTCGTTGGTAAAAGTGTGCTCTACGCAGACGAAACTGTCTTTGAGAATGCTCCATTTCTGTTGAGAGACAAAAACGAGACGCTATTCACAATTTCCTCTTCAACACATAGTAAAATCGTGGGCTATTGTTAACAGACAATTGATAATGAAATAAAGAATGTAGGAAAGCAAACAAACAATTCAGTGAAGACTTTTTTTGTTTTGGTTTTGCACCTATTACTTGCTTAAACTGGGGCCTGATGGTCGAATAACTAGTGCTCTAGAGCTCGGTGCCACAGCATTCCGGTCGAGTCAAGGCGGTGTCATGGATATTTGCAGTGGTTCGAAATCTACTTTAAGCCGCATATTTTGCTCTAATACAATTTTAGAGCGTTGGTCGTATGTCTGATAATCTTACCACGTAAAAGAAAAATTCTCCTGTCTCGGAATATGCCAGTTGGCAGATGACCATAGTCCAGAATGGACTGCATTGCGAAGGGGTTAGTTACTTATTTGAATGAAACTTGTAAAATCACATTTAAATTTTTCTCGCCTAAAACTATGTGTTTTCCTCCATCATTAAATGTCAAATATCCTAATTACATTAACTTTATTAAAAATGTTTTTTTTTTTACTTTATTAAAATACTATTTTATATTTTTCTTTTCTAAAATATATTTTATTTCAGTATTAAAGCATCTTGGCTTCGTCAACTATTTAAATAAATTCTGTGCGAAAAACAATTAAATATTACAATACTGCGAACAATTTGTTCAAAGTTCCTATATAACTGAACAATAAAGGAGCATCTTGGGGCGATATACAGATAATCGCAGTATATAAAAATATACTGTGTACACACATACACATGTCTCTTTCAGGGATACTCATTTCCCGCCAGACCAATCATTTTCTTCAGCCACTTCGCAAATAAAAATCTAAAGAAATACTTTAACTTACGCATACGCTTGACCTATCAAATCTATCTTTTTCATCGATAAAACTGAGGTAATAGTGAAGTTCCTTCTCCCTCAAGACCAATACATTTCTTCTGCCAAATTGCAACAAAATCCAAAGGGATATTTGCACACATCCATGCACTGGATCCACAAATTTGCTCTTTCATGGATAAAACTCAGATAATAGAGAGGTTCCATTTCTAGCCAGACAAACAATCTTCTTGATTCTCTTTGCAAAGAAACCCAGTAACAAAAATATTGACTCATCAATAAAGAGTACAGGCAATCATTGACTTATATAAAAATTGACATGTGTGCATTCCCAATTAAATCGTTCACTTCAGTGGTTGGTAATGGTGGACGTTTTGAATACAACCCCCTTTCGCGAGGCCTTCTACGCTCGAATCTGGATACCTGCTCTCAAATAGCTGGTGCAAGAGAAGATCTGAAGTAAGTTTGTGCAGCGGTTCTGTGGCACATTTAGTTATTTAAAAATAGCTATCACTTGCAGCACTTTGAACTATATGTTGTATCTTGCCTACATATTCTAGAACCTAATTATGTTCTTAAAAAATGCGTTACACAATCTATGAATTAATGGGAAAGTTCGTATTTAACCATCCTGTTACATAGGATTGATTCGTTCTCGTTTCTATTTGACCTTCGGCTCGCCATCGAAATTTTTCAGATAAATGACGTCGAGTGTTTATATCTAAAACATGGCTATCTTCGAAATTTTACTACACACTCGCAAAAACTGCAGACATTTTGAAAATCTATTTTTGGCTAAATACTCAATGGTTATTAAACAACAGCATCTTCACTGATCACAATCGGATGTAGCATCATCTTTAACGTATATTGCATAATTCGTATAACAATTTATTTATTGCAAATTTTCAGATTTATCTTTAATTTTGAAACCAATGTATTTAAAATGAATGACAGGGAAGGAAAAATAGATTTATATCCTCCTTTTCTAGAGAACATTATCCAAAGAAGCATGATGTAAATGGAAACAAGTTACCATACTCCACCGCGCATTGAGCATGAGTTTATTTCAATATTATGGGACTATGGCTCCGTAATCACATAGACAAAGGTATACGATGGGTAATTTATATGTTACTGAATATTAATTTCATTACGACTATTAAATTTATTGTAATGGCTGTCACCTTACGTACCTGTCAGTACGAATAAGTGAACTTTAGATTTTCTTTGCAGACAAATTCATTTGCATAATACATAGGTAGTTTTAATACTTTGCCTGATTGATGTTTTTAATTATTTAAAATGCCTTTTGATTAGTGGAATTTTAAAAGCATTCGTTGAACTTTGCTTGCGACATACTGAAATATTTCCAGTTTTGGAAGATTAATCTTTGAAATACTAATGACCTCGAATGAAGAAGCCAGCGACTTAAGAAGCATCCGTTAATTTCGAAATCGATGACAATTAAAGAAGTTTTGAAATTTTGCCTCTTGATTCAGTTTTTTTTCTTCCAATCAGTACAATTCCCCATATTAGAAAAACTGAGGAAACACGAATTTAAAGAATGGATTTGCGAATAGTTTGAAAGGATAAAATTTCAACAGCTTCATGGCAAAGAGAGTTCATTTCATTCAACAAATAAATGAATCGATAATGTTTTGTAATATTCCTTAATGAAGCTCCTTTTTTATGATTTCAGATTCCAACTAATCCCAGCTTAATAAAAAGAATGTTTTTATTTTAAAAAACAGCAGTGCTTGATATTTAAACGAATCTAAACATTTCACCGCAAAGAAAAACAATGCACCAAAAACAACTAAAAATAATAAATATCGGCAAATAAACCATAAAACTACCATAATAATTCTAAGAAATTTTTTACGTCTTAATCCATAAATTAATCTTTGCTAACGCTATTTTTTTAAAAAAATCTAAGTAAGTTCAAAAGCATTCAGAGCTTACACTTGTGGAGAAAGACATAGATTCGCTTGAAATAAATATACAAAACACTTATATAAAATAAAATTGATTTACTTATTAATACGTAAAGGGCAATTACAGTTAATCTGGAAATAAAAACAACATTTATTTGTCCCTAAATTTGTTATGCATGTCATTACATTTTGAAATATATATATATATTTCTTCATTATCTTATTATAGTTACTATATATGTCTAACTATATATAAGGTTATTATATATTGGCCTCAATCGACAATAAAGATAAATATATTATATAAAATTATTCATTGTAGAAAATGGCACACAGATAGTAAAAACATTTGCCAAACTTTATCTACAATGACATGACTATTCCATGGTGGGCTAAGGTCTTCTGACTACCAGTATATATTCCGAACATGTTTGTTTGTCCGTAACATGTCCGTAACATGTCGAACAGGGTTGTTTTATTTTTACTGGGCAGGGTTGTTAGTCCAATGCTCTAATCTTATTAGGAGGGGACCTACGGTTTAAAATGGATTCCGAGCTGCTACAAACATCGATGGCACCGCCGAGACACGAGCACGAAACCTGTGGTAGCGAGCGCTAGTCACTCTGCCATCAGGCTCTACTATCAAGCTACTAATATAAATTATACAACAAAAGATGTCCATATGCATTTAAAGGATTCATTTTAAGAGATTGCAGGCTAAATAAATGCATTTATTACCTAAACTCTATGCCTACAAAACCATATATCTTTGAACGAACCCATTAGATTTTAGGTTTGTTTTTCAATTTCCTTCTATTAGGTCACATTCTCCCTATATATATCTTGTTCAAATTTTCAATCGTTCATAAAATACTTTTTATTCATCCACTCAAGTTCAAATATATTTTTTGAACTTGTAGTGGATGACACTTGATGTTAATGCAGTTTTTTCAAATATTAATTCATTATTTAAATTTAATTAATTAATTTTAGTTTTTTTCAGATTTAAGTTGCATATATCTACCAGTAGATGGCTCCAGATAAACTTCAAAAAATGAATGAAAATTATTTATAAGCGACTTTCTGCAATATAGTGGGAAAAAAAAGTAGAATTGACTTAATTTTTTAATTTTGCTTGTTTTATTTGCGCAGCAAAGCACTGAGAGTCCGCAAATAAAAGTAATTGTAATATTAATTATTCACATTTAGGGAATTTTGTCAAAGATCATCGCTATTGGATTGGTATGCTGGCTTTTAATGCTGGCGATTGCTGCCACATACATCATCCTATTTTAGCCTTAACTGTTTCGGAAGTCGTCCAGGGCAGGGATCTCTTCTCAACACATTCTTAACCGCGACCGCTGCATTCACCCTGAAATATATAACATTTATTGAAATGCTCGCTCCTATATTACGACTCTTTCTGCTACCACTTTGGTATTCCAAGAATATTTCACTTCATCTTCTGCCTAACGATCTGAGAAGAACATTTTAACCTTTGTTCTTCCCTTTTTAAACCATCATTGTCTCAATGTGATTGGTAAGCACTGTCATCTACAGGCAGCCCTCGTTGGTTTGGTGGGAGAGACCAGTTCTTCCGAACCACCGGACTGATCCAATGGAGCTCATCAGTCTTTTTGTCTTCCCTATTTCACCGAACAAGTTCCATGATGCGGATCGATGGTAAACTTCCCACTCTCAATGACTCACCCGGTCGTTTTTTTCCGCATCATATAAATATCTGTAAAATCCACCTTAATTGGACAGTTTAATAAGGTATAAAGCCCTTAAAGAAAAAAACTTCCTTAAAAACTTCACTTAAAAGTTCTTTCCCGTTATTGTGGAAAACGCAATAGCTTAGACGTAACTCTATTTTTGTATGGGTGTACCAATCCATTAAAAAAATTTTGACCATGAACAGTGAAAGGCAGTGAAACAGCCCCAAATCGGACGTTAATTAAGTCTTTATTTTCAAGAAAATCCGATCACCCTTCTTTTCGGCAAAAAAATAAGCTCTAATCAGAGGTTCAGCACCGGATGCCATTATTTCTAAATTTATAGCTTCTGCCACTTTTACCAGGGAGAGAGAAGAAAGTTTAACAATAATTAACTAGAAACTAAGTTTTTGAACGCTTACATACATGAAAAAAAAAACTTTGTGAGCCTAAAAAAATATGAAAGATTACTTTCATATTAAATATAAAAAATTTATATCAAGTGAACACGACAGGCAAAAAAACTAATATTTTTTTAAAGACTTTTAAAGACTTAAGATATTTTTAACTAATATATTTTTCAGAGCTTACCGTTTCAGAAACGAGGTGAGTATGTCGATTTAAATAGTGTGTATAACCATCTCGTAATGGGAGACAAGCTACTTGTCTTTTTTATTGGATTTTTGATTTTTTTATGTTTTTTATTCCTTAAAAATATAACTTATTTTAAAATTGACGGTGTGTTCCATCTGGGACGAATGATCCTATTTTGGAGCTGGAAATTGATCCACCATTCATACCATAAACCAAATTACAGTTTGAGAACTATTTGATCCAATAATAATGATCCGTGTTATATAAGTCAATCATCATAGGTTATATAAGTCCACAGTGAAGTGAAGAAATTGATGAATCGTATTTATGAAGTTCATTTCCTAAACATATTAGAAATTTTTATCAAAAATTTGTAGTTTTCACCATTTAAGTCTTCTAGAAGAATGATTTGAAAGGTAATTTGCTTTCTAACATACACAAAAAAAATTGTTAGGTAACTCTGAAATGCTTTAAAGAACTTTTACGTCAAATTTTTTCTTTCGAAAATATTCAACTATAATCAAACCATCATTTCATTTTTTATAACATGAAATAAAAAATTTCATTATTAGTACGAATTACGTGATAGATCGATCAAAATTCATATTTCCTATTACAAACCTATAACTATAAAATATTCATGAATGTCAAAAATTTAAACATAAACTATAAAGTATTCATGAAACATATTCTTACTTTATATTTATTTATGAATACTTTACAGTATTCAAAGTTATAAACTATAAAGTATTCATGATTGTCAATAAATTGATGGTGAAAGAAAAAGGAATAAAAAACTCATGCCAATCACTATTTCTTTCCTCTTCAATTCAAAACTGGAAACTCAGTAAAATTACTCCAACTGTCCTTCTATGAGCAAGATGACATATGTATGAGTGCACATTGCTGAATCAATATATATCGCTCATTAAAAGGCAATCGATGGATGCTCTTTGCGAGCTTCGCAGTTAAGCATTGCTCTGGAGCGGTTAGGAATTGGGAGTTGACAACCTGGGAATCCCTGGTGACGGTCCTATTAATTTGGTGACTCGACTTCACCAAGCTGTTCTAACAGTATTATGGCTGATGTAAAACCATATGAGTCAGAAAACCAATAAAATGTCAGAAGTCACATTTATTTTCAAGTAGTAACTTAAATTTTTTTATTTTTTTAAATGTCAGTCATATTTATTCAATGCAAACATTGGTTTGTATACATATATATGTGTGTGTGTCCAAGAAGTAAGACCGATTATTTTTCTTTTCAAAAACTCTTTATTTATTCTTCCAAATTAATTTCATCGCCTTCAAAGTAATCCTCTCAGCACACAAAGCACTTGTGCCAACGTTTTTTCCAATCCTCAATGCATACTAAAAGTCATCGACAGGGATGGCCTTCAAAGCACGCGGCGATTCACGTTGAATCTCTTCAATCGACTCAAAACGATGTCTCCGGAGTAGTCTTTTGAGTTTAGGGAATAGCCAGAAGTCGCACGGTGGGAATACGGTGGTTGTGGAACGATATGGGTTTCACTTTTGGCGAAAATGACGAATCAATATAGTGTGAGCTGACGCTTTCAGTGTTTTCGGTACCAAACGAAATTTGAAGCGTTTGAGGTCCAAAATGGAATTGACCGATCCTTTTGAAATTCCAACATCGTCAAACAAAATCTCTAATTTTAAATCGACTGTTTGCAAACACCAAATCTTTAATTTTTGGACGTGAGCTTCGTCGGTTGAGGTGGAGGGTCGACCCGAAGTCTCTTCGTCTTCAACGCGTTCTCTGCCTTCTTTGAACTGTATATACCACTTGTAAACATTTCTTTCCGATATATGAATGCTCACCGAATGCCTTCTGCAACATTTTATACGTTTCCACAAACAAAATTGAATGCAAATTCTTTGCTCAATGAATTCAGACATTTCAAAAATCGCCGGAATCAGTTTTAGCAAGTCCCACAAAGCCAAGCGTAACTCAAACACTAATGAATATTTAGACGTGAAATGTCACACAGATGTCAAGGACAATGCCAGCCGCCTAAAAAATTGAAATTCTATAATCCTCGGGAATTTTAAATTGAAAGTTGGTCTTAATTTTTGGACACAGTATATTGGATACAAGTTTACAAGTATTGGTTAATTGCTGTCTTACTACGGATAAAATATTTTTTTGTTCAGATTCTTTCAAATAGGTTTTATAATTAAGTAATTAAATTATTTGATAATTAGATTAGTTATACTAATTAATGGAACATTCTTATTTCAAAATAATGAATGCGCCATTAAATTCATCGACAGCGAAGAACAAAATAATAAGTGTTCTTATTTGGATATTCATAATTTAACATTATTATTAATTAATTAATGGAATTTAACAAAGTCAAATTCATCTTTCCTTTGAGTTCTATTTTAAACAATTTCTAAATTAAAAAAATCAATCAAATAGAAAATATTTAAATAATCGTAGTTGCAACATCGTAAACCTAAAATACTACAAAAATTATTTCCAAACCGTATTAATTTTTGTATAATCTATAGATTAAATATTTATATTATCACCATATACTATTCTTAAAAAAACTCTATTACTTTTTGAGTAAATATAGCAATATATTTTTATCATTATACACATATACCTTTCTCTCCAATTAAAATGTTGACTTCGAATTCTTAGGATGTTTCTAAAAAAAATCATTCCAGATTTTATATATATATATCCTATATACATATATATATATATATAGCATATCATTTTATGTATAAGGTCATAATCACAAAATATGTTATAATCACAAAAACACAAGCTTTTTTTTGTAACATTAATTGCAATCTTTTTTAAAAAATTTCGTTACTGAAAATAGAAGTTTTATTCATGAAATTTAAAAAATATTAATCCTATATTTTTTACCATGTTTCTTTGTAACGTAAGAATACACTTTACTCAAAAACTTTAATAGTTCTACTATATTTTTCGCCATATTTCTTTTGAATGGAAGAATATACTTTTCCTTAATTCTTTAACAATGTAATATTTATTTTCACTCATGATCTGATCCCGACTTTTCCGGGGAAAAAAATTAATAGCTTTTATAAAAAGTAGGTCAGCGGACAATTTCCTTCTTTTTTTTTTTATTTCTCTACTATACCAGACGAAGCGTCCTATTAACTCACAGTTTTAGTAGATCAAATATCTCTAGCTTCCCAGTTAAAAAAGAGTTAACGTGGGCAGTTAAAATCTTATTAAGTTATAAGTATATATATATATTATTTTGTTATATAAAAAATGCTTTCTTTGATGAGTTTGGAATTTCTGAAGTCGAAAATTTAAATTGCATAACTATTTTTTTTTTCAATGATAAACAAATACCGACTGCTCAAACTGTGGGTATTTCATATACAGCTTTTAGAGGCATATTTTAACAAGAGGATGAGTATTCACAAATTGCTAGGAATATACTTAGGATATTAAAAAAAGGTTTTGGCCATATAATTTCATAACATTCAAATAAAAAAACCCTTCGGAATAAATATTTTACTATAAAAAGGCGAACGCCTTTTTAATGTTCCCAGTGGTAATGTGCAGGAGGGCTTAGTTTCAAATCGGCTGGTGACATCCGTTGCAGTCACTGCCTTCATAAGGGATGGCGATAGTGACAATGCGTGTAAAAGTCTAAATAACATCGATCATCATATTTCCTGGTGGGGAGTTTTCAGGGTTTTCTTCTGCACATCACAGACGTGTGGGAAAATTATCATAAAAATGCTCATGTGAGACCACAAGTTTCCTTCATCACGCGTTCAATTGTATATACAAGCGGAACACAAGCACCCCCTCCTAATAATTATTAAGCATTTTAATTTGAAATAATTATAGCTATTTCAAATAATTATTTGATATAATTATAGTTATTTGAAGTAATTATTAGTCATTTGAAATAATTATTAGTCATTTGAAATAATTATTAGTCATTTGAAATAATTATTAGTCATTAATAATAATAGGCATTTTGAAAAGTCTGATAATTAATAATTGTGTTCAGTAAACTGTTCTCATCATTATTTTCTGTTAATTGACGATAATTCTTGTTACTGACTATTCACTTATTATATTTTGTTAATCTTTTAACTGTAACTGCAGCATGCACATCGTACGTAACCCCCCTTCCATCCACCAGCATTTCATCTCATTTGCTGCTGCTTGAAGGTCACGCCCCATACTTTGAAAATCATTGTTCTAAGAAATATGAATAAAACCTGGAAGCCAGCCAAGTCGAAGGTGTTCTTTGTAGTAAAACTATTGGCTCGCTGCTTGTTGCCATTGATTACGCCGAGAATAAAACGGGAAAACAAATTCCGAGAAAGTTAATCCATTAACTCCAACTAACTCCCACGCATAAGACCCCAGTCCTCGCCATTCAACCGCTTCCTGTCCATTGTGTTGCCGCCAAAGGAGGTGTGGGCGACAGAAATTTGGCGACAGGAAACGCATATGTGTTGTTTTCGTAAACAAGGAGATGAATCTAATTAAGGATTCAGAGCATCATTAAGGACAATCGTTTTTCTGCCACTTTTCTCCAAAAGGAGAACCTTTTGTTGACGTTAAAATGAAGAGCTTTGTTTATCTTTACTGTAGCATGGGCTGGCAGCCTCACGTATTTCTAATGTTATTAAGACAATTCTTTATTTATTTATTTTTTTTTTTGGAGGGGGACAGAGATTTAAAAATTTACCTTTTTCAATCTTTTGTTTTGCAATAGTAATGATATTCCCATATAAACAGATAATTCACAAAATGTAAAGTCTAATTAAATCACCGCATCTTTGAACTGTTTCGTAAACATTTCTTTCCGATATAGGGACGCTCACCGAATGCCTTCTGCAACATTCTATACGTTTCCGCAAACAGAATTGAATGCAAGTTCTTTGCTCAATGAATTCAGACATTTCAAAAATCGTCAGAATCAGTTTTAGCGTCTCACAAAGCCAAGCGTAACTCAAGCACTAATGAATATTTTGACGTCAAATTTCACACAGATGTCGAATACAGTGGCAGCAATAAAAAAAAAGAAGAAAATAATTTAAATTCCATAAGCCCCTTTAATTTTAAATTGAAAATTGGTCTTACTTTTTGGACACAGTAGTATAGCTCGGGTTGACAACGTCACGTATTTCTAATGTTATTAAGACAATTCTTTGTTGTTGTTTTTTTTGGGGGAGGGGGACAAAGATTTAAAAATTTGAAGACCTTTTTCAATCTTTCGTTTGCATTAGTAATAATATTTCCATAGAAACACACTCTTCACAAAATTTAACGTCCAATTAAATTATATGTTCTCAAATGGATCGATATTGCTTCTTAGGAGGTGTAAGGTGAGAGGATGGTAGGTATAGTAGTCTCAGATATATTTGGGAGTGTTTAATAAAAACTAAGTAGGCAGTGGAGGAATAAAAAAAAAAAAAAAGAAAAGAAGAAAAACTATATAGATTTTAGAAAACTATTCGTACATTTTTAGCTGTTGCATAAAAACTGCAAAAATAGACATGTACAGTTTATTTTAGATCATGAGCTATAATACTGAAAATTTAACTGCATGTCCTTCATTATAACGTGGGTTGATTGCGGTTACAAGTTGCTAAAAATAAACGGAAACTGACAGCAAATAACGAATCATGGTAATTTAATACTACTGATAAAATTAGAGCTCTCGAGTAATTCATGGATATCAGCGCCAGGCTTAACCTTCTCATTGGGATTATTTTTAATGTTAACCGCAATTTATATTGTCGTGTTATCTTCTTTTTCATATTATGTTTCATAGTATTCTTTTCATACTGTCCTTCGTTATCTTCTTTTAATATTATGCTTTTATCATGTTATCATATTATCAATCGTTAGGTTCTTTTCATTTTACTCTCCGTTATATTCTTTTTATAATATACTTCGTTTCCTAATGCCAATGTCTTTATGGTTGATTTTAATAGATTATTTTATAATTTCAAGTTTCAAGGTTTTTGTATTTGTTATATTCTAAGACGTAGGTAGATACATATTGATAAATAACAGAAAAGGTTTTACTACATCTTTTGTTTGGGTGAGCAGTAGATTAGTGTAGATGGGGAGATAATAATTTTTCTCTAAAAAGAGGATCGGTAAGACAAATAAACATGAGAATCACTGGTGTTATTAAATAGACAACTGTATGCCTATTTTTTTAAAGATATTGTAAAGAAATATGTCTTGTATGGAGACAACAGATGAGAGAATCTTTTGAATAGTAAGGTTATTCTATTTACTTTCATTTTTCTTCCTACTGTTTGATTTCGTTCCAATGCCGACCAGTTGACTTGCATTCACTATATCTATAACATGTTTATAGTGGATTCAATATTACTCGGAGTGCATCACTAGAGAAGGTGGGAAATCGTTGCACTGAACCAGTGATTCTTATTTTTTGTTTCATGTATACCTTTGTATATATATGAGTTTATTTATTTATATTTTAATTAATTAGTGTTATTCTGAATTAAATACAATTATAATAAATTTATATATGCAGTTGTTTTATTTATAATCAATCCACAACAAAATAAGCAAATTACTTCAAGAGTAAAAATTGCAGCATATAGCATTCAAAATAGCAAAAGCAGATTAACTAACAAGCAACCAAAAATAATTTCTAAAAGAAGATGTCCGATTTGGATTCAGTAGATTAATTATAAGAAATAATAGCATATACAATAACATTAAACAAAGATACTCTTTTTTGTACCACATTTTTGTGCGAAGCCATACAATTTTTGCTTTAATTTTTAACGATGCGACACAAAGCTTTAAGAGTTCACTAAATAGATTGATGAAAATTAATCCCTAAATTAAACAGTATAACAATCTCGGTGGGCAGGGCAGATTTAAGATGAGCACCACCAGTTATGTCGATCTCGAGGTATTTTCCGTCACCGAAAACTGGGCAGCAGGGCGATAAATCTTCCGAGCCAATATAAAGCGTCTTGTAGGCTGAGGAGAAATCAATCAACTCTAGAGGGAACTTTGCATTCAATCTCTTTGCCCCTTTTTCTGTTCCTTTCTCATCATTAGATTTTGGTTTGGGTCACACGGAGTTAATTCAGGGAACATCTTTGCTCTTTCAGTCAACACTTCTTCTCCGAGAAGGCCATCATATATTTTCTTTTTTGCATCCCTTTCCATTTAGCATAGTTCGCTTCATCTTCTCTATCGATTTTCAATCCTTCGCCCGACTTTTATTTCTCCATTTTAAATCATCGTTGACTCTGAGTGACTTGTCAATACTTTCATCCAGAGACTGCTCTTTGTACCCCTCATTGGTTTAGGGAGTGTGTGTGATCTGTTTTGGGGACAAAACTGTCGTTTTACAAGTTGTAAAATCTTTCAAAACACGAAGAAAGATTGGTATTGTTGGTAGACGGCCAAGAAAGACAATAGTGACAGAGACCCAGTGAATGACTGATATATCGCTTTGAGGATAAGAAGGTATATATACCAGACAGCGGGCATCATTACTCAGTAGCCACTTACAGTAACGTGTCGATAAGGTTGTAGCTTAATGTCAAACGCTTTCATAAATTTTGGTACACCATCATCACCTCGTACATCATAATACCTGCTCAGAAGAGCACGGCAGGTCCACTTAAACGATTTTCAACACCAGTTTACATGAAGAGACGGGCACACGGTTTTCTTTGATTAAAATTGATTTTAAAACCAGTTTAGAGACGTAGGACATGGTTTTCATGTCCGTCTAGTACATCGCTTTATTTCCCTCAGAACGTGTGTGGAATGCTTTGGGAGACGCCGTTCAGTACCAAACTGAAACGGGGAATGTCAATGGACAATATATCGTTTTGAGGGTAAGAAGGTATATAAATTTTATACCAGATAGAGGGCATCATTGCTCAGTAGCCACTTTCAGTAACGCATCGACAAGTGCCGCACATTAATGTCGTCAATTGCCTTCAAAAAGTTGGTTATTAAAGTAATATTCTTGAATAAAATGATTGTTCAAACACATGCCCCCAAATATAATTTAAATGACTAACAAAGGCAACGTGTTTATAAATTAGTTCGGGGTGGCCATATTTTCAGGCCAGTTTTCGTTCTCTGCATGGGGCGAAATCTGCATTGCTGCGTTTCTTTGATATTGATCCTGCTTTGAATAATCCTATAAAATCTGCTATCGTTTCTTAAAATAAGCATTAGTTAGTGACAAGATGATTTTTGGTAGGAACTTGTTGCTTTTTCGCTCATTTACCTAATTAAATATATTTTTTTTAAATTTTTTACTGTGCCACTTGTAAAAACTAGACTGTGATGGGAGCTAAATGCTATTCTTGTTTTAAATTATTTGATTTCTTGAAATAAGCGCTGAAACCTCAATTTTTTATGTTGTATTATCAAACCCTAAGTGAACTATCATTTCCTCTTTTTTTCGAATAGAGTTCTCTTGATTTCAAAATCTAGTGCACTTTCCACTCAAGATACTCGGGTCCTTTTTATAAAAAAAATTATCTTCTTTGATGGCGCAACAGCCCATGGTGGGCCAAGGCCGTCTCCCTACTGGTGATTCCGAAATATGACATGTTTTCATTTTGTGGGACAGGATTTGTCAATGCTCTCATATTAGATGGTGATCTAAGGATTGAAGTACCCTGAACCACTGCAGACATCCATGGCACCTCTGGGGATCTGAACTAAAAAAGCTTCTGGCACAGAGTGCCAGACAGCTAGTCACTCGGCCATCAAGCTCCCATCAAAAGTTATGCCTTATTAAAATTTTTAGGTGCGTTTAAGTATCTAAATACCTTCTTTTTTAATAAATTAATAATATTCGACGAAAATGTTTTAAATAAGACTATATATATATATATACATATAATTCACATTATTTTGAGAATTTCACAACATTATTCTGACCTTATAGCCTTAATAAAAATACATGATTTTCTTTTCAATTTTGTTTCTAAAATATATTTATTAATTTAAGTATTTTACACATTAAAAATATATAACACTGGAATGATTTCTTTTCTAAGAAAAAATATATTTTAACATATCCTGTATATAATCCATAAAAATAAAATTGCTCTTTAAAACTTTATGGTATATCAGTCAAAACAGCATTTGAAAAATTCGTCGAATATATTTTTAAAAATTCTTTTTCAAAACATTTTTGTTATCTATATATAAAAAAAAATGTAATGGGAATAATTCGAAAAAAAAAAAAAACACTCGACTCCCACAAACTTAATAAACAACTATTCTTTGTTTAACCATATTTTTCATTTTCTCTTTTTTTTGGAATTCCAGACGAGAATTTTTTAATTCGAGAGATATTTCTCGAAAACATGTTTTCTTTTGCGACCCACTATGCCATAACGATATGTTTACGATAACTTTTCCTAAATTGCAAACAAACAACTTCAGAATAATCAATCTTTCATTTCGCAGAGTGGGTTGCCATATTTTCCTTTTTTTTTTTTTATTCTTCCATTTCCTTCTATAAAATTATTGCGCTACAACAGGAACTCGCAGGGTTCGAGGACTATCAACGCGGCAGCGTAACCTAAGGTGCCTTCAGAAAAATGCGTGGCATTATTGTTTATGTAGTTTATTTGTTTTATGCAGACTTCTGTCAAAACTATATTATTCACTACTTTAAAATTTTTGGTATTCAAATATGGGTTTTTTTCTAACAATGGGAATTAGATATTCTGCGGGAATTTAATGGGGAAGGAATAAAATATTAAATGCGAATAAAGGAATAAAGTTCTGAGAAAAGTTTTCCATTTGCTGCGTTGTTGACGAGTTTTCGAAAGGTCTCATTTTGCAGATGAATTAACTCAAGCAGTGTGTTGTCTTCTATTCAGATCAGTTTTATACATTTGTCTATTTCAGGACCATCAAATGCCAGATTATGAAAAAGTTTTTTAAGCTTTGTTTTATTTTACAGATATTCTGATGTGATGACGCATAAAAAATAAATATTCAGTAATAAAAACATAATTTAATCGATATATTCATAATTTTTATTGGAAGCTAAGATATTAAAATTTTCAATTTGCCCACTAACCTGGAATCAGTTCTAAAACTGAATTAGTACCCATAAAATATATCAGCGATATTCTGGGCCCCTTTTTAATTATTTTAAATTTCTTTCAGAGGCTTTTACACAAAAGTTTTTAATTCTTTCATGAGCCTAATAATGATTTTTTTCTGTTTCTTTTGCAGTAATTATTAAATAATTTTATGTATGAAAAACCTGTATATCAGCCAAGTTGATTATAAATGTTTATTTTTATTTTTGTTCTTGCTCTAACACAAGAGTTTCAATTCTATTAGGTTATCAAGACTCAAGCCTTTGTTCGAATATTTGCTTTAAAAATCTTTAGTTTACGGTATTATAAAAAACATGCTCTAATTTTTGTTGTTATGTATGAGCTTTAATAAATTCAATCCATACAAATTTAGCTATTTACCGTAGAAACAAAAAGAAGCATATAAATAAATCAAAATTACAAGAGAAAAGATCACTACACACACTCTTAATAAAAAGTTCAAAAGGCCTCAAAAAAAACAAGATAAATGTTTTTATGGATAAAAATTTAAAAAGCTAGAAGCACCCTAGCAAAGTCTGTGCAGTCAGAACATTTTCTGGTTCTCCAGTAAAAGTACACAAACCATCATTCTGTTGTAAGTTTGAGTCCAGTCACAGAGCAACAAAGTAGATGGGTCTGTTGTTTTTCTCTTTTTACATAAAACACGTATCAGAGTTCACAATCTATTTCGGAAATGATGGGCTGGACCAGGAGGCACCCTGCTCCAGTTCTTAATAAGGTGGCGCTCTTTACAAAGTTTTCCTCAATTTTTTGCAATCATCTCGATTATGCTGGACATTTCACTTTGATGGTAAGATAATAATTCACTAATATATGTAGGGGTTTAATTTATTATTATAGCCGCGGGGTCACTGACTGTGACCAGTAACTGGGTTTGCTTCTGTGTGGTCCAGTGTGGGACGTAGATGCGGTTAGATTTTGGAGACCACGAGGAGAACGCTAGGAGCGTCCGAGCTAGAAATACGGTCAGGGACCGTATGTTATGTGTTTGCGGTTATTAGGTATAAGATTGTAGAAGAGGCACAAGGTGCAAAAGTATCAAATTATTGTATGTGTAAAGTATTGTAAACAAACTAATATAAATCGAAAGAGAGATTGGTATTACATCCTGACACAACTAGTCTCTAGCATAATGACTTAATTTTGCCCCGTATAGTTCTCTAAAAGAGTCCAAGAAAAAGAGAGAAAACTGTCCAGGAACGTCTTCTGTTCTTTTTGTGCTAGAAGATCTGCCCTTTCGCTTCCATCCATTCCAACATGTGATGGAATTCACTGGAAAAAGATTCACCATTTTCATTAAGGGGCTTGATATCTTGTTTTATTATTTTTTTTTCTGTGATATTTTCCTCTAGGATTACCAGAACATCAACAACCCTCTCTACACGAATCTTTTTAATTTCTTGAAATTTAGAGCCAGACAGGCCACCAGCATTACAGTACATTCAATTTAAAGTTCGGATGACACACGCTCATTTTTCCGGGACAAGCTTAGTTAGTCGTTACTCATTTAGCACCACCCAGGAGACAGGTGTGACTTAAGGTTGTCACGGACGCGAGCAACATTACCTCCCAAATTTAAAAATATGTCAACAATGTAGCCGTGGTTATTTCTAGATAATGCTTAGAAATGTTTAAGCTGTTTTGGATCAATACATGTAAGCGAATACAAACATTTACAAACAGGAATATTAAAAAATTCAATCAGTGGGAATCATTGCACTTTTTACTTGGCATTTTTACTGATTACTTTTGCACTTGGTTCTGTAAAAATTTAATCATGTACCATTTATTAAATCTCTTTCAGTATAACTCCTTAACTTAATATTCAGTATAACTTATAACTTAAGATTCAAGAAATAAAAACACAAAGCGGATGCAATAACTTTCCCGCAGGTTAAACTTATTCTTCTGTATATAGATTATGTTTCTATCAATGGAAGGAAACAATAATTTTTTGGCATATATCACTTAAATGATTATGACATAATAAGTAGAACAAAGGTGAGCTTTTTGTGTTCCACTTATTATGTTCAAATCTTCTGAAATAAAAACAGAAAAAAATCTAATCTAATAAAAACGCATGTCAAATAATATTTTTCTGAAGATTGAAATAAAAATTGAAGAAATAGTATTTGCAAGCGCTTTCGCCTCAGTGGATTCATATTTGGGCCATTCTAACTATTAGCTAAACATATGACTACTCTTTCAAAGTCAGGAAATTTCTACATTTTCAACAGAGAACACCATTGTTATTGTGACTCCATTTATTAAGTGTTCTGCGGTGGACAGGCATCCGCCAGGGCTGGTCTGCTCCTTGGATGGAGGAAAAAGGGAGGAGCAGTTCCTATTGTGATGGAGCACCCGTTTGTAAGGCTCTGACTTGGCTGAATAAGCTGAAGAGGCCAGGGGCACTGCCTTCCGGAAGGCCCTTTCTTAGGGAAAAACTACCCCAGATTTGCGTATCGTATGGAAGAAAACACCGAGTAAACTCTCCGTCATGTAGTCTGACTCACGAGGGCAAGATCCTGAACATCACCAAACACCATCGAGTCTCCCTCGTCTTTTGAAGCAGTGCCTATACAACGTAGCCGCCAGCGTATTGAACCTCAGCTCAATGCACCAAGCAGCACATTGCCACTGAGCCACGGAGTCGGGAATAAACAAAATAATCTGTTGACCATAATGTCTTTCATTTTGTTCTAAAGAAATGCAGAAGGTGATATTCCTCCACCCAAATGCCATTGTTAGAGATGTTCATTCGAAATTATAGTGCAAAAGGCTAATTTAACGTAGCACTCCTCGTGCAATTAACTTTGAATAAAGCTGATTTTGTTATAATCTGAAAACTGACGCGGATCCACCAAGCACTTTATCTTGTTTATAAATATAAACAAGTAATATAAAAATTTTAAGACAATTCCTACTTTTTTCACTATATTTGCAGAAGTCCTTTATAAATAATTTTCATTCATTTTTTTTAAGTTTATCTGGCGCCATCTATCCATATATTATCATGCAACTTAAATCTAAAAAAACTAAAATTAATGATTGCAAATTTATTTACTGAATTAATATTTGAGAAAAAACTGTATTAACTTCAGTGTCCTCCATAACAAGTTCAAAAAATAATGTATTTGAACTTGAGTGGATGATAAAAGTATTTTATGAACGATTGAAAATTTGAACAAGATATATAGGGAGAGTGTGAGCTAATAGAAGGAATTGAAAAAAAAATATAAAGAATAGAAATGCAAATTCATTTTTAGTTTCTACGCTATTCTTGAAAGGACGCCTTTTTTCTTGCAACTCAAATCACTTGCGCACATAAACACTTCATACATGTATATACACACATATTACATACAACATACATATTAATACGGTTAATGTAATTGTTAAACGACCACATTCTTCATCCACCCATTCAATTTTTTTGCGGTTTTAAAAGATTGCGGCGCCTTTTGAATTCCATCCGAAGGGTAATTTATTTTCATACGCCGATAGGATTTCATGATAAAGATGTCAAAAAGTGCTTCTTTAAAAGCCCAGAACAGGAAAAGAGGCATTTCGAAATTGAGTTTCGCTTGACATGATCTTAAAAAAACACCTTCAACGCGACGACAAGCCACTCAAATCACTCGCTATCTCTCGACATTGCTTCACCCACATCATTAATGCTATCGAAGCATCATGTCGCAGGAAGCAGTAATTCGATAATTGTGCAGATGATGATTGCTTATGCCAAAAGATAGGGTAATTAAAAAAACTAATGCCTAGTCATTTAGATTATTACGTAAGATATATTTTTTTTCTAATTAAAGTTTTTCCTTAAATAATTATCATTATTTCTAATTTTCAAGAGGAAACACAATAACACTAATCATCCATGAAAATCTTTTCCCATAATTTGTGAACAACTTATATATATATATATATATATATATATATTACTTCCTTAAGCTTAAAATAACAATTAAAATCAATCGAAGAGGATATTCTCCCAATATATATAACAGTTGGGCTAACATGTTCGTAGGCTGACACATAGATGGCACTTCACACTACCAGCTCAAAATCATATATGATTTTAGTTAAAACCTAACCTTCAAAAGACACGTGTAAACATAATTTGACACAGCTGTTGCACTATTATTAGTATGTATTTGAGTTATAGCATTTTTTAGTGAAGCGACTTTTGTTATTTGAAAAATGGATGAAAAGGAATTTCGTGTGTTAATAAAGCATTGCTTTTTGGAAAAAAAAAATACTATTGAAGCCGAGGCTTGGATTCTTAAACATTATTCGGACTTTAAACCAGGAAAATTCAACTGTAGAGAAGTGGTTTGCTGAATTTAAAACAGGCCCGAAATGAGCACCGAGGACGATGCCCGTAGTGGACGCCCCAAAGAGACTGTTACCGACGAAAACATCAAAAGTTCACAAAATAATTTCTGATAACCGTAAAGTGAAAGTTGATTGAGATAGCTGAGACTCTAAAGATATCAAAGGAACGTGTTAGACATATCATGAATGAATATTTGGATATGCGAAGCTCTGTTCAAAGTGGGTGCCACGCGAGCTCACAATCGATCAAAAACAACAATGAATTGATGATCCAGTGTTTGGAGCTGTACAATCAATCATAAACCGGAATTTTGCGTGATATGCGACAATGGATGCGGCTCCATCATTTCCACTGCAGTCCAATCGACAGTCAGCGGAATGATAGACTGCACGTGATGTAAAAATACACATTAAAAATGCTATAACTCACATACTAATAGTGCAATAGCTGTCAGAATTATACACGTGTCTTTTGAAGTTAGGGCTAACTAAAAATCATATGGATTTAATATTAGTAGCACTATCTATGCGTCAGCCTACGAACTTTGGGACCACCTGTTTTATAGGACTTCTCCTCCACTTTTTCTCAAAAGCGCCCCATGCCGGAGCCGTGGTGAAAAGTTCAGTTGACAATGAACCTCCCACCCCGAAGACCAGGCGCGCTACTGGTGCAAGAGCCAACAATTTCTCATCCGAGCATTTAGTGGAATCCTTCAAGTAAATATATGTTTGTAAAAGTGATGACATTGTGTACTAATCTTTGTAATTTGTTGCCCTCGTCTTTGTGCTCTTGTAATTAAAAAGTGGTGGTTTTGTTAAATGAGTGTTCTTGTGAGCCCTGACCACACCAGATTCAGCGCAAAGCCAACCAAACCACGACTGTTTCCCTCACTTTCTCATTGGAGCAGACATTTCTCATCTCGCTGTCTATCACCCATTACGATTGAATATGGTAGTGCAATTGATTGCACGATTGAATATATTAGTGATTGAATGGTGTAGCCCATATCCAATCTGTAGTTGTTTCCACCTGTGAACAAGACAATCTCAAAGACATTCACTAATTTCCTCATTATACATGATACCGAATATGCTATCAGATTTCAGTGACAAGGTTGTTCTCATTCATCTCATCGTAAAACTAGGTAATTGTAATATGTACCTACAATAAAAACTCTGCTGTGAAATTTTGAGTGATTTGTTATGTGAGTATATATTTTCAAATGTAACATGAAATTGCTTAATTAAAAATTACTTAATATTTTTGTTGCGAAGAAGTTATTGTTGATGGTTCATTTATTTTAATACAAGGCTATTTGGTGCCGAAAAGCAACTTTTACTTCTTTTCTGTCTTCGAAAAAATTAAGAAGTTTCTTTTATGTTTGGTAGAAATCAGTTGCCAAATAAGATTACAATTGAAGCAATTAAAGGAAAAATCAAGTCTTACAAAATTGCTCTTCTGACTTGGAGCAGCGATATTTATCAAATAATTATCTACTTCGATAATCGAGAATGGAACTTTGCATGACGTCGCAAAATAGGAGAAGCGGTGCACTGAAGAATCAATCAGATTTACAGAACTAAGCATCTCGTTAACCGAAATTGAAAACATAAATTTTGATAGGAGAGCTACTCGCGATTATATAACTTGGTTATTCGGCCTCATGAATATCTGACATTTTATTTTTACATTTTTTTTTTACATTTTTTTTACAAGGAAAATATCTACTGTTTCACTTGCTTTATACTACAGTAGCATGAATGAACCTTGTAAATGAAGATTTAGGTTAACTACAGCATTAATTTGTCATGCTGTTGTGATTCTACCAAACAGCTTGACTATCAATGCAAGTAAAAACACAGTGAGGTCAGAGGCAAGAAGAATCAGTGACGACCAAACCAGAGACTATAATTAACGGATGTTGAAAACATAAATTTTGATAGATGAGTTGTTCTCAAGGATTGATCTACTGTTATTCGGCCTCATGAGATATCGACATTAGTTTTTCTACAAAAGATATCTACAGTTTGTGTGTGTATATGTGTATATGATTCATCTGTGGGCTTCATATTTCACTTACTAGGTGCTACAAACAACACACATAGAATGAGCATGCAATGAGGAAGGCATTTAGAGGGTTAACATCACAGCAATTAAGTGTCGTATGCCCTGACAAGTTCCCACCAGACAGCTGGACTATCAATGCAAAATGCCAAACATTATCCTCATCTGTCCTTCCCCTCGTTTCTGAAAGTAATGACTTTGTATGCTGAACATTTTTATTTTTTTACACATGGAAATTGTTTTAGGTATCTGGAATCTTCCTACTACTTACAGTTGCTTTCTTTTACACCTGTGGGTGTTATTCAGTGCAGTATAAAATTTCATGACATAATTCTTGACTATATTTTTGTCACTGAACCGGAAATGTCTGCTGAGCTCAAATCGTCATATCACTATTCACGGATTGCTTCCTTTTTATCCTCCTACGGTGTTATTATGTTGTGTATTTTCATATCATGCTTGCACACAAGAAGACTGTAAGTGTTAATAAATGCCACGAAGACAATTTTTGATTATATTTTTGTCTGCGTGAACCCGAAAAAATGTCTGTCCATGAAAAGTTCCGGTACTTAGTTATTAACGCCACCGCTCAGTTGCTAATGCGCCAATAAAAGCTGCCAATGCGCCAAACTAGAGACTGTTTTGAATTTATGTTAAACTCTATATAGGAACTTTTCTGAAATCCACTTCACTACTTTGTTTTTAAATAAAGTGTTTTTGAATTTTAGTGTTTTTGATTTTAAATAAAGTGTTTTATATATTTTATGATTTGTCACAAAAATTTAAGTGTAGATTGGCGCTACTTAAAAACCGCCTAATCTGTAGCTGCGGTGGCGTTAATACGTAAGTACCCAAAGTTTCTCCAGGTACTATTCATTATTTCTTAGATGAAGATGAAGATTTCTACTTTCACTTAAAAATTTAAATATCGAAAATCTTGATTAGTTTCTAATATAATACCAATTTTTTTAAGCAAAGGCCACTAAGGTGGTTTTTAAATTTAATATTTAACTTTTACTTTTCACCATACAAAATTTTGTTAAACTAAGAATAATTCTTTGGAACTAAATGTGCCCTTTAGTAAAAAACTAAACAATACTAAAAAAATTTTTGGTGAACATAAACTTACTTTTCAATATTACTATTGAAAAACAACAAAAATGTCAAAGCTAAGACAGCCATAATTTTCAATTCCTTCTGTTAGCTCACTCTCCCTATATACACTCATATCCATAAATTAAGGATAATTCAGAATCACACAGAAATTCAACTCTAAAATAAAATTTCACCTGCAGAATTGTATTGCAGTCGGCTGTATTGCATCGTCCGGGAGACATATTCCATATTAACCATCATACTAACCATGTTATACTGTTTTTGTAAATAGGTTCTTTTTTGAAATTTGCTCCAGGGTAAAAATCACAGTTTTTATTAATTATGTCAAACATATAGCATCTTTTTTGCTCTGTACCTTTTGTTTAATAAATAGACTTTACAAATAAGTCAAATTTGTTTTTCTATCCTGTCTCTTTTGCCTGACCTTCATTATCCTTAATGGACATGAGTGTATCCTTTAATCAATAGAAATTCAGCTTTACCTCTTAATCTCAAAATTCTAATATATCTCTCTTATCTTCGTCCAGTATTAGCTTATGCAAGCCCAGTTTGGGGTTCTGTCGCACGTACAAATTTTGAAATTATTCAAGCGCTTTGAGAACAAACTCTCAGAATGTTAACGAATTCACCCTGGTCCTACAAACATCTACAAAAAATTGATTATGATATTTCTTCCCGCAAACATAGCAAAAGACCTCGCGGTGCTCAAATATTTTAAATTAATTCCTTACAACTGCCTAGATGAAAAAGTTCGCTTCTGTTATTATTATTATTTTTTACATGCAACTGGGTTTCATCAACATCCACACTTTTGAAATTTTGTTATTTTCATTTTTAATTTTATTAAATAAATAATTCTTTTTATAAAAAGGGCATTTAATTATCTATTTTCTTATTAACTCAAAGGGCATGAGACCACCGCTATGTTTCAACATTCTCTTATTGTAGATTAACACGGAGATCCTGGTTTTTATGGCCACTAGCTCCTTCTTTGTAAAATGTTGAAACATAGCGGTGGTCTCAGAAGATAAGAGAGATATGGACGAAGACTGGACGAAGATAAGAGAGATATACAGCCTTGAGATTAAGAGGTAAAGCTGAATTTCTATTGATTAAAAAGGAGTGAATTCTAAATTGAGTATTGAATTTATTTCTAAGGTTGTAGATATGCGATCTGTAGTTAAGTTTACTATCAAAGAATAATTCCCAAGTACTTAGTTTCTTTAGATCAGGTGATATTTCGACATAGTTTCAACATATCCCTATAACCTCCTAATATTAAAATATATAATAATTATAATATTAGGAGGGTTATAGGATATGTTTCAACATTTTTGCAATGAAGGAGCTAGTGGCCGCTACGCGGCCAGGATCTCCGTATTAATCTACAATAAGAAGAATATATTTCAATTTATTTGAAACTTGTACTGTAAACATATAGGTATATTTCAAACTTTTCACGTATCAGTCTGTTTCTTATGCATAATTGTAGAAACTAGTTCAAAAATTACATTACTTGCAGTAACGTGAAAGTTATTAACATTCTAATTTATGAAAAGATAATTAAAAAGTCTATTAAAAATAAGCCTAAATCAAAATAGTTTATTTGAAATCCAGATTTCACTGCTTAGTAAAAAATTTGTCTTAATTCATTCAAAAAAAAAAATATATATATATATATGCTATATATATATATATATCGTATATTAAGAAACTTTGCATTCCATTTTTCTAACTTTTATTTATTATCTCCGTTTGTGCCCCGCGTGCATTTTAACGCGATATTTTTACGTCAAATCTTTCCATTTAAATGCTTAACAGATCAGCGTTTCATTTTATTTTATTTATCTTGGTTCTTTCATTTTTGTTTTGATCAAACTTATCATTTGAGTTGTCGTTTACACAAACAAAATATGAATTAAAACCCACGATAACACGGCTGCTGTTGATGAACTATATAACAGTGTCATCAATATCATAGAGAATATTTTTATCTATTTAATGATGCTAACGCTTTACATGCCAGCGGCAGCTTTTCCATACTTCACGAAGCTATCTGCTTGCAATGACAAATGAAGGGTGCGAATTAAGCGAATTAGAAGATCAAAATGCAAGCCTCATATGAATTTTACTTTTGATGAACTAAACCATCTATAAATCATCTGAATTATTCAAACAACAATCATATTTTGGAAATTTGCTGGTAAGTTTATGAAAGCAAGCATTTGATTGCATAGTCACTAAAATTCAAGTGACAGTGGCGTCTCTCTTAAAAAATTTCATTGTCAATTTTAACTAGAATGGTCCCACATAAATCACTCAAAGAAAGTGTATTCACCATGGATTAGCTTCTAGAAACTCAGGGTTTTTTAAAAGACATTTGAAGAAGTTCATAGTAATAAAAAAAAATGTCATTGAAACTTAAACTTATTTTTTTTATAATTTCCCAAAATTGCAATAACGCCTAGCATGACATATATCTCCTGGATATGAAAAGTGACTTTTTAATTCAAAACCATATACTATGTTCTTTAATTGTAATTTTCAATTATAATTAAAAAAAAACGAGTTGAAAATTCTTGAAAATACTTTGAAGCAAGTATTTAGACATGATTAATTTATAGTGTTCTATGAAGTGCCATTATATCCAAAATGGGCAAATCGTGTATCTTAAATGAAAGAAACCAAAAATGTTTCTTCCATTGAAATTTTTACAACAAATGTAGTTCTTATATGTAACAAATGCATTTTTTATAAATTTCAATGTTTTTTCTTCTTCTTTTATAACATTAAACAGTTTGGCCAAATCGCAAAAATAGAAGCCGTTGCGATTTGGACGATTTTTGTGGCGCCAATTGACAGATAAGTCCCCAAAATTTGGCGAAATGAATTTTTGACGCCAAATCTCAGCAGCCATTGTTTTAATAGTAACAGAGGTAAATGTAACGATTCCAATGATAACAATATAAGTGATTCTATTATTAATTGTTATGTTAACAATGCAAAAAAGGCATTATTAAGATATATCATTTGTTTTGGATAAATGCTGTTGTTATTTATATTACGTTCGTGGCCATTTGAGCAGAACTAATGTTTATTTGATGCGATTTGATATATACTGATTTTGCGATTTTTGACTTGTGCGATATTGTAACTCTCTTGTGAAGAGGAGAAAAGTACGATTGATTTGTGTTGGATATTTCAAACTGATTAAGGATGGATTTTATCGAGGAAGGAAAAGCGGTTTTTAGGGAAAAAGCCAGTTTCACTATACTGACTGGTGTTTCTCATGGATTGGTTTCAGTTGAATATTATCGACGTTACTGGTCTGGTTTTGCTGATTGGATTTGTTGGCAAAAAGATGAAGGATTCTGGCTACGACTGGACTGATTTGAGTGGAACCAGAGAGACCCGTTTGAAGTTGAGTTGATTGGATACGGATGCATGTTGTTCATGATATACGTGCACCTCTTCATGATTTTTATTCGTTGGCAGCCAATTTCACCTACTAACCAACTGGGCTTGTGGAGATGCTATTAAAAACCCACCTAAGCTCGACAGGACGCTGCAAAAGTGGCTAGCTTCATAAGGTCAGCTATTTCAAGGAGCTTTTTAACAATACTGAAAATATATCAAAGAAAACTGGCGTAAAAGCATTTACAGATGGATAAAAAACAAAGTCCAATGGTTGTAATTCATTTGAGTCTTCTCACACAAACCAAATGAGTGATTCATGAAACTTTCTAGAAAGTACCTCATCCATTCCTGGCATCCAAAAGGGTTATTGGGGCTCATTGGCGACACCTCTACAAAAAGCGCACGTCGAGATTTCTACCTCCTGGGTGATGTGGAAACTGAAACCATTCATTGCTCATTGAAACTGAAAATTGCTTTAGACCTATTAACAATAAGAAAATAATTTCATCGATATATAAATTTAAGGACGTTCTTTAGTCTTCTAGCATGGTAGCTGATGTTTTTTAAATTTCCGCAAGCATGCTTATGAGAAATTAATTTATGCCTTTAAGTGAGTAAGTGAAATGTATCCACTAATAAATAATAAAATATTGTATTTCATTATAAATTGGCACTGTACAAATACTTTCTACACTCACTGTACTTAAACATGAATATTATTGCCAAAATTTTAAATCCAAAGAATTTTTACACCATTTGAACTACAGGATGAATCAAATTGTAAATGGAAATCTGATGTAATAACAATATGTAAGATTATCTCTTAAAGTGGATGCATCATTAATGGATAAGTGTTAACCTTGGGAAAAACTGCTTTTGCTAAAAACAAATTGAGTTAATGTTAAATATGGGTAGTGGTTATCAAATAATGAATACCTAGAATTATAAGAATCATTTACTCACATGACTGGCGGGCCTTGGCATACACAAATACAGCTTGGATCGCCTAGAAATCTAATCATACAAGCGTTGAATAGTATTTAGATAAATATTGCACCATTATTCACGGAGTTATTGTGAAAGTTCAAGGAGAGATGCCAGTGGAGAATATCTATTCTAAATCGGTTTCTCTTAAAATAGACAGAATCGGTTCGCTGATTTTGAGCTTGGGGACTGTGCGGGGCAAGGTAAATTTTACACTTCATCCTCGTGTTCAACAACCCCCCGATTTGACCGCATGAATAGGAGCAATATGGATTAATTTTCAGCATCATCCTGAAATTAATACATCTCCTGCAGGAAACAAGCTTTGCATTATAGGATGGACTTGGTCAACTAAAGCTTCCCTATACTTCTTCTCAGTGAACCTCACTTGCAGGGTTACGGAATGGGCCAGCTGAAAGCCAAGACATAGTTGCGGTAACCACCCATACCAAGGTCCACCTCCATGCTTGACAGTTAGATGGAGACAATCACGATCATACGCTTGTGCAGGTGAACTCGTCCTGCTGCATATCGAAGGTGTGAAAGATTATTCTGCCTGACTATATAACTGTCTTTCACTCATCATTCGACCTTGGTTTTAGGTTGAGGGCACCATCGTAGACGACGTTTGGCATTAACAGTGGGGATGACAGGCATGGAAGTGGCACTCTGTCGCCCAAATGTCATCTGTTTATGTGGTCTTCAGAATGCATGCTAAAAATGCCTAAAGTGGATGTTTTGGTCACAGTTGCTTCAGCTAGTCAGGCTCCGCCAGTTTGGCCACTTTGAATGCGTTTGCGAGGTTCATCATTTTACACTTTTGATAAAAATCCACGATGCATACAACTTTCAAAGCTACCTAATACTAACATGATATGGGGCTTGATGGCCGAGTAGCTAGAGCTCTGGTGCTTGGTACTACAGGTTTCGGGTTCGAATCCCGGGGTGTGTCATGGATGTTCTTGTTGTTGTGTTTCGAATCCACGTTAAATTGTAGGGCCCTGCTCATGTGACCGTAGGGAGTCACAGAGCCCCTCTGACTTCTCACCCACATAGTTCCCAAATGGTAACGGATAACTCAGCTGTAGGCACAGTGATG
>BPLR01011197.1:0-25900 GCA_021605095.1 Caerostris extrusa
CTTGACTGTATTGTTAGTTTAAACCCGCCAGAGGCGCATGTTATAGCGTCCATTTCAGTGAAAATGGGTGCTTTCGAAAATGAGAGCCGAAAGCGAAGCCTTCTTCCGTGCTCCTCTGTACGTTGTTGTATCGACCTTAGAGTTCTAGGCAGGTGTCCCTCTCTATCGCCGGTCAGTGGGCTGTCAGTGGAATAGGGAGCCCCCTACCCTAAGAACAAAAAGGGAGGGGTACGCAAGGAAAACTCTTAGATACTTTAAAAATATGTGTAAATTATTCACTATCTTTTAAAACATATGATCATCTAATCATTATACAGTCTGAGTAAAAACTTTAAGGCCAGTAGACATTTTTTGAGAAAATGGAACATTTAAACTGAGGAATTAAAATACCATTCTGATTGATAATTATTGAGCTATAATTAAAAAAGTTGTAAATTTATTTTCAAATATTTTATTCATTAGAAAATATTACAGAACACACAGATGAATATTTGAGCCGAGTAAAAACTTTTCTGCGCCAACATAGAAATATCGTATAAGATACAAATTCTCTAGACGGTTATGTTGGAGCCATTACTCGAAGTACTTCTAGCAACATTCTTGTTTTTCTTTCATGGACTGAAACGAGATGCATAAGGGTGTCTTGAGCACCAAATTCTCTATCCTCGGATGGTAGACTTTCTGTGCTCCGTTGTTGATGTAAATGCGGTTCTCCGATTTCAGCAGCAAACTCTTTCCTAAGTTAAGCCGTAAGGCTCAGTATGGTTCCGATTGCTGGATAGCCTGTGTGGACTCAGCTGCTATTTCACAGTTTGAAGACAGCTGACGAGAACCACTTTTTTGTGCGGTAATACTGTGCATGGATCGGTGCATTGTCTTTGCTGATAGTTTTCCACTGCTCCAGCAAGTCGACACATCTCAGCATTCTGGAAAAAGATGATTTGTTAGGACATTTTTGGTATCCTTTGCAGGAATCACATCTTCTACCTGAAACGAAATGCAATTGAGCTCACACCATTGCAAGAAAATCAGCCCCAAGTCATGACAGACCCTCCACTGGCGCTTGCAGAGAATATTTCTTTTCATTGCTATATCATGCCAGTAGAAAGTCCAGCCATCTGGTCCATCCAAATCTCCATTTTTTTTTTCGTCAGAAAATACTTATTCATTGGTTGTCCTTGCGGTCATGACCTTTCTGGCCAAAAGTTCAAACGTTCTACTTGTAAAACCTGCACACCGGGAGGCTTAGCCGTTGTTGCAGGTATCACCCAGATCTTCTAATTGTGCTATAAATCGTTTTTTGACAAACTTTTTAAACCTGTCGTCGGAATCAGTTTGGTTGAGTACTTTTCCAGTAGATGAAATTGGCAAACTCTTCTTTTCATCACGCAAGGACAAAAGCTTAGGTCTTCCCCAGTATTCTTCACCATACTGTTCTTCACTTCAAAAATTGCTGACCAAAGTCTTTGATCTTCCTATCTTTATCGCAATAGCACGACTACACAGATTCCCTGCTGAAGACAAAACTTCGATCTGTCCTCTTTCACGATCAGTGGATAACTTCTTACCCTTCGCCATCTTCACAAATATCACCAATACTTCTGAAGAAACGTATGACAAATATGAAAATTGCAGCGTTGTCACAAGCTAGTAGTTGCAATGGTAATTACAAGATTATATTATATTTATTTTTTAAAAAATGACTGGTGGCCTTAAAGTTTTTACTCAGGCAGAAATACTAACTTTGTAAATAACCACATGTTTCTCATAATTATGCATTTACAAATATGTTTTATATCATTTATTTCTTATCATGAACTTTAATAATTAATATTATTTGAATCCCTTTTATTTCATTTTACATTTTCTCAAAATTTTTACTGGCCTTAAAGTTTTTACTCAGACTGTATATCATTATCATCATCAGTGGCAATAGCCTCATGGTGGGCCAAAGCCGTCTGCCTGCCGGCAGATTGGCAGAGACAGAAGATGCTTTTACTTTTACAAGGTAGGTGTCAGCCCAACGCTTCTACAGTCATATTAATCAATCGGGACCTACCGTTTAAAGTGGTTTCGAACCACTACAAATACCTAACCTGAAACCTGTGGGTCCGGGAGTGCAGAGCGCTTAGACACTCAGCCATCAGGCCTCACTGGAAAGGAAGGACCTCAAAGGAAAACCATTCAAACTTGCTCAAAAAATTAATTTTTAATTCATTTTTACTCTTATTTCCTAAGTATTTTGAGCTATCTGTATTATTTTTAAGGCAAACACGAGTTTTCTCAATACCAGCATATGTCTTTTCAGAATCAAATGATTGCTGAGGCGCTGGTGTTATTGGTTGCTTATAAACAACAATTGCTTTTATTTTCATAAAATATTGAAAGTAAAAACTGTTTTAGGCGCTTGATGTTAGAAACTATGTTACATATGATAATTTCGAAAGACGAATCAAAAAATTATAGCTCTGATTCTAATTCAAATCCGATTTCAGTATGATTGTTAAATTTAAAGTCATAATTTCTTTAATAAGAATGGAATAAAAACTCCAAATTGGACTTTTGGACTTTCAAAAGGATCGGTCCATTCCATTTTGGGCCTCAGACGCGTCAAATCTCGATTGGTACCGAAACACTGAATGCGCCAGCTCACACTGCATTGATTCTTCGTGACTTTCGTCCAAAATGAAACCCATATCGTTCCACAACCACCGTCTTCACACCGTGTGACTTCTGGTTGTTCCCCAAACTCAAAAGACCACTCCGGAGACACCGTTTTGAGTCGATTGAAGAGATTCAACGTGAATAGGTGCGCGCTTTGAAGGCCAGCCCTGCCGCTGACTTTTTGGCATGCGTTGAGAATTGGTAAAAAAACGCTGGAGTAAGTGCATTGTGTCCGGAGGATTACTTTGAAGGCGATGAAATAAATTTTGAAGAATAAATAAATAGCTTTTGAAAAATAAACCTAATTGGTCTTACTTTTTGGGCACAGTAGTACAAGCAATTCTAGAACTTACTCCTCTAATCATTGTGAACTATTCCAAATGTCGAACGTAGAGCCCTGCCCCCTCACATCTGCACAAATGTTACTTCAAATTATTGTATGCATTGAGTTTCAGTTACTTTTTAGACACACATTTTAATACGAAATCTTGCTTTCTAAAGAATAATCTTTCTTTGATGGTTTTTGATCAACATGTTAGCTTTTATTTTCGTTTTTTTGCAGTTTGAATAGCTATTTATAGATTCAGTCTGTAAATAGCTATTCAATTTGTACTCAACTTTTATACAATTTATAGAAATGCACGGTATTTACAGTGCGACAGTTGATAAAAGACCTCAATAAGATAAAAAATTGAAATCTTTTGAATGAAAATTCTTTTGAGGAAAACTCTTTTTTTTCAAAACTTGTCTTCAGTAGTCAGATTTGTTTAAGAGTAGGAAATTATTGCTTCATAATTCTGTATATTTCTTACTCTGTTTATTATTTATTACTCTCTTTCTCTATTTATTATTTAGTTTTCAAATGACTTTTCTTAACTAAAATTTTGAGAATAACTTTTGTCAACTAAAATTTTGATAAAGTTCAATTTTCTGGAAAAATTATGAATTTATTTATCTATAGTATGATTTAATTTTTATCTGGTATTTGGATCTGAGATAATTTACTACTATATCTGCAGATAAACAGTAAATGCGACGTTACTCAGGATCGACAAAATCTCCGATCACCAAGTGGAAGCCTGTTACATTGCAACTATATTTCTCCACTACAGTTTAGAAAGAAAGCTTCTTTGATTCTGTTAATCCTCAGGTGCTTAATTAATACTTTCACACATGATTCTGAACTGAAATCGGCAGATTTTGTTCAAATATTAATTGACTTATAGAATTTCAAAAAAATTATAGGATTCTTCTTAGAAAATAAATTATATTTACAAACAATGATTGTCCATTTAGGTCTCTGATGGCCGAGTGACTAGCTCTCTGTCTCACTGTGCCATCGGTTTCAGGTTCAAATCCTAGCGGTGTCATGGAAGTTTTTAGTGATTCATAATGCACTTTAAACCACAGGTTCCGGTATATTAAGACTGTTGATCTTTGGGTATAGGGCTGATAACCCTTCCCGTAAAAAGGAAAACATCTCATGTTTCGAAATCTGCCATAGGCAGATGGCCCCTGGCCCAACATGGGGCTGTTGCGCCAATGAAGAAGAACATTTTCAGATATCTAAAATAAATTTAACTTTCGAGAAGCTGATTTCTGTTTCTGGGGCAAAAATTGAAGAACCTTTCCATTGTGCAGCTATTTGTTCTCTAACAGAATCATGACACCCTAAAATTGTTTCTCAATTTTTACATTCCGTGACAAAGAAATATAATTTAAAGACCATGTACTACCAAAAAAATCATCCATTTAATAAACTTTATGAAACAACTAATCTTCCCATGAGATCATTACCCCCTGAAATATTAATTGACTTCTCTGTGCCCATTCTCTTACTTTGAACAATAGCATCCTGTTATTTCATACTTCGTAAATTGAAAGTTGTCATACTATGTTTGCATTTCATATTCGTAACTATTATTTATTATTTCTGTATTGCATGCTTTTCGTTTCACTCATGCTTATGTCAGTTCATGAGTCATCAATTCATGTCAGGGTCAGAGTCTTTTTTATATGTATTAAGATTCATTATTCTCCTGTAATTTTATAACTGAAAGTTTTTAAAATTAATTTCTTTTCATTTCCACCCTTACCTTTTGAATTGGTAGAGGGATACATAGTGTTGGATACGGGGGCTGAGGGGTAAAATAGAGATATATCCAGAATATGGTATGCCAATGAATATAACTAGGAAGTACAGGGTATCCTCAAAATCTCTGTACAATTAAAAAAATTTATTACAAAAGACAAGTGAGTGAAATTCATTACAAAATGTGACTATATATATATATATATATATATATGCATTTACCTCGTTTAATTTAATCTAATGCATCTCTATATGGACATTATAATTGCACGAAATACGTTACATCAGGATGGTACTCGATTTCTTGCCATGTTTGCTGTAGCATACGCTCAGTGACAATGCCATCAGTGATCCTTTGCTTTAAGCAGCAACCATCAGTGATCTTCTGCTGTTTAGTTTAGATTAGTTTTAAAATTTAAACAAACAAATTATTACTGACTCTAGTTTTTACAATTTGTATGTTTAAATTTTTATTTCTTAATTAATTATGTAACAATATGTAAGGGGAAATTTCTCCCCAAGAATTCAAGAATTAACATAACCTTCTCCTTTGTCCGGATACCTTTAACATGATCCCCTTAAAAGAAGTGATACATGGTACACAAATATGTACAGGACATGACTAACCTAAAGCAGAAGATCACTGATGACATTGACATCACTGATGAGGATATGCTACACCGAACACGGCAAGAAATCGAGTGCTATCTGGAAGTGCTTTGAGAAAATATTGATGCCCATACAGAGATTTAAATTAAATTAAAACTAAACGAGGCAAAAAAACCTCAAATATATACGTCTAATTTTTGAAATAATTTTCTTATATCATTTGCCTTTGTAATAAATTTTGAAATGGTAAAAAAGGACCACTACTCCTTCCATGGGACTCACTACCTCCATAATACGCGCATCAAAGGGACCTCACGTCGAGATTTATTGTTTGCAGCTTCATCGCTAGTCAATGAAGACATTTTATTTATATCTAGTCTACCTTCTATTTTTATAGATTTTTTTTAATGTGTTCAATTATTCTCGGAAATCCTGTATTTCTTGTTCTGTATTAAAAAGAAATTTAGTTTTTTTCTCTCTAAATTATTTTGAATAATTTCTTTCACCTCCCTACTCGAACCCAGATGCTTAGAATTCATGCCCTCTCCCGAAAGTTTGATATATTTAGTAAGAAATTAGTACGAGCACTTGTAATTCCGTCACGAATAACGTGTTTGCACAACGAATACACGAGTCCATGCCGATGCGTGTAGGAAACAATTAGACGCCGTTATGTAAAACTAGAGCTTTTATGGAGTTGGCATTACACAAACTGGTAATTAAAAGAATTGGTATTTTGTATTCGACTCTACGGAATAAACCTGGTAATTGTGGCCTTTGAACTCAAATTATACGATGTACGAAATAATTCTAATAACCTCATCTCATTTTTGTCTAAATTTAGATGGGCATTTTAAGTATAGTCATTATATAGAAGCCGAATTTTTAATATTGTAATATAATTTGATTGTATTCCCCTACTACGTAATCATGTAAATCTAATTTTCTGCCGCAATTTGTCAAAAGCTCTTAACATTTGTTACGCTAATATGATATATATATATAGATATGCATTTATATATTTTTTTATGACGAATGTTTCCAGAATAATAAATCTTTTCTGTACGTATTTGAATGAATGTTATAAAACCTATGCAATATTTAAAGAAGAACGGTAGATAAAAATTATATACTTTTGAAATATTGGTTTTAATTGAAAGCTATGATAAATATATTTTTAAATAAATTTGAAAATGAAACTTTACTTAACTGACATCAATTAAGACAGTACTTTATGTTAAAAAGGAACATAATTTGTTTCGATTTGCTGAGAATTTTATCTATGCATGCATTTTCACAAAGAAGCTCTTTTTAAATAAATAAATAAATGAAAGTAAATTTTTTTATATTTTTTCAAAAAAAGATTTAACATTTCTTTTAAATATACACAAACATACTACAGGTGAGTTTATTTAAGCGATCATTAAAATTTTCATTGCATGAAACTTAAAATAAGTTCTTTGAATGATTTATCCCGCGAATTAATTTGTTTTTATTTTATTACTTCATTAAATAATAAAAAACATATGTGTTCTTTTAAAATGTTACGTAATTTGTTTACTAGTTTATTCATTCATTTGTATGAAAATAATTATAATGGGATCCCTTTAATCTTATTTTTCCAGAGGCTCGATTTTAATTTTATTACAATCTTACAGTTAAAAAAACCCTCAAATATGACAAAAAAAATAATAAAGGCTGTTATCTTAAGACATTCCTAACGATCAATTTAACACTTAAAAATTAATTACTAAAATTAATTTAATTTAAGCTGACACTCAGATCAAAAGAAACACTCAGGCTCAAAAGGGTTTTCCAATATAACACATACTGCACACACTCTCCAATATAACAAAAAGTGCTTTCTGATTCCGCATCTTGGCTGTACATGGTATCGACAGGGTTTCAAATCGATGTATGAAATGATTCACACTTTTATATGGCTTAGGAATAGCAAACAGAAGAGTGCATATTCGTTTTATTTTCCAGTAAATAAAAAACTGTGATTGTTTTGTTATTCAGGTATAATAATATATAGATATTCTTAAAATTAGTGAAGAAACTTTATGTTTTGAGAATTTAAATAATTTCGGCACGTGAAATCAAAAATTAGTAAGTTCAGCCGTCTAATTTTTATTTCGCACATTCCAACCTTTTTGTAAATTGTCCATCTGAGCGATCTATTTGTCCATTAAGTGCTCTTTTCTTATATAATAACACTGGTTAAATGCAGGACAAAGTGTCTTAAAATTTTTTTTTTTACAAAAATAACTGCAACTTTACGTATTATTTTATTTTATTTGGAATAAGGTTTCTAGTTAAATCAATATTTGCATAATAACAAGTGATAAAAATGTGTGGGGAATTAATACAAAAGGGCGTTACTGCCTGATTGCTTGTGTTTATAAATGTTTGTCTTCAGTTTTCATGATAAGTTCAGAGGAATTTATGATCATGTGAAAGGGAGCAGCATGTCGAGTAGTGTAGTGTAGAGCAGAAGAGCAGAGTAGAGTAGAGTTGTTAGTTGAATAGAGCTGGGAACTAAGAAAGGATTTGGGATAAGAGACCAATCACATCTGTAGTTTGGGTCTGTTGAGATTGTATGTCAAGGACAGTGGCAGCAACCTAAAAATGAAAAAATAAAAATTGAAATTCCATAAGCCCTGGGGAAATTACTACTCGTGATTTTTCTTTTCTTTTTTGTATTCCTTGCTAAAAAATATTGATATTTACAAATGTTACAAACACTTTGAGCCGTGACCGTTTATCTCTAGAATTGCACATATGTAACAGATTCATCGTTACCCCAGGATTGCTGGCACTCTGCACAAATTGTGTGACCACCATGTGGAACGGACATTTCAGGGCTGTTTGCACTTTTGTTAAACAAATCGTATAACAAATTAATTCGTTCTTAAGAAAGTAATTTAATAAATTATTAAAACTTGACTGAATAATAGTGTTATGTCAACTGTTTCAAAAATGTTACATTTAGTTTCTACTTATATACCACATATTTCTGAATATAAGCCGATCCATGTAAGAGCTAGGATTGCATTTTTTTTTCTTCAAAAGTATACCTTAAGTTCAAAATCTCGTGCATAAACCCCAAGTCTTTATCAAGCAGGTAAAACCGGTGGAATATTTTCCAAACAAATAGCAGTAAAAGGAAACGCCAATGACGTTAGTTATATCTCTGGTAGCCCTATCTGAAGTTAGCATGTTATTTTCATTTAGTTGCTGTCTTGTATACGATCTGCAATGTCTGTGTTAAACTTTTTTTTTTTCTGAAAGATGAACAAGAATAGAAGTTCTTATACGATAAATTTCAAACTACAGGTGATGGCGTTTGCGAAAAATTCCAACAGCAGTATGGTTGATCGGTATTTTTCCATAAATAGTTCAGAATAGAGAGAAAACAAGTAATATATAAAAAAAATTTAAAGCCAATTCCTACTTTTTTCACTCTATTGCAGAAAAGTCCTTTATAAATGAAGTTGAAATTTTCCTCTTACATCTGGCGCCGTCTATTGGTAGATATAGGCAACTTAAATCTAAAAAAAACTAAAATGAATTAATAAAATTTAATGAATGAATTAATAAAATTTAATGAATGAATTAATATTTGAAAAAACTGTATTCACATCCAGTGTCATCCACTACAAGTTAAAAAAAAAAAAAACTGTATTTGAACTTGAGGATGAATAACAAGTATTTTATGAACGACTGAAAATGTGAACAAGATATATATATAGGGTGAGTGTGAACTAATAGAAGGAATTGAAAAATGTCTTGAATTACGGTATATTTCAAATCCTTTTTACTTTTCTGTTCGCTGGGCGCAAATTTTGTTTACATCAGATTTTTCGTTTTGGCGACAATACAATAAACTAATAATATAACAAATTTAAAAAAAATAAAACAACTCATTTTCATCAAAAAAATTTTTTTTCAAAAAATATAAAGAAATGAAAATATGCTATATTTATCTATATTTGGCGATTTATCGCTTGTATCCTGGATAACAGAATGCTTTTTGCGAGGTTATCGGATTCTTTTATAATCCGCCCTCATAAATTAGCTCTAGAGAAAAAAAGTTCTAAAAATCCTCGCCTTGTACACGGAATTATACAATACATATTTGAAAAAATCTGGATCTGAAACAATTCCATTAAAACAATCCTCATCTAGCCATTCTTTATAAACGCGTTAAGGATTTGTCATTTATCCTTTTTGATTCTTAATTTCATCTAATATCGGGTTCAATCCCGGCTTTGACTTTTAGAATAGTCATTCTAAAAGTCGAGCTCTGATCATTTTTTGTACCACAAGTTACACGCTCCCCCTTTGGGTTACATTTACCGGGACCTGAAAAAAAAAAAAAATTCTAAAAAGCCTGTGGTACCAAAGGCCAGGTGGTAGCCAATTGGCCATCAGGCCGCTCTAAGTTTTGGAGTTAACTGCAAGATGCGTGATATCTTTATCATTTTAAAATTCTTTTAAATAAGATACAAGATACAAAATTTTCTACATTAAGTAATGGTTGATTATTATTATTATTATGTTTCGAAAAAAGGGTTCATGAGATAAATTTCATTATTATTTATTCAATAATTACTGCTTATTCTCGTAAGAAAATAATAATAAGCAATTTTTTAAATTTGAACCAACAAATACATAATTAAGACATATTGTACTTTACTTCATTTTTGCTGAATCGTTTAATTCAAATTTCTAAAAATTAAGTAACTAACAGATTAATAGATCTCTTTATAACGAGGCCATACATATATCAAGTTATAGTTTAATTAATTAGCTTAATTTGAAGGCAAAGTAAAAATGAAAACGACATTTTTGTTTATAGGACAAAAATAACTAATTTTTATTTCAAAATACAGTAAAAAAAATTACTGTAATAATACCGTTAATCAAAATATCTTTAACTGGAATCGAACACATTCAATATACGATTTATTGCACATAATTAAATTCATCAACGTATTTATTTATTCTGTTCAATTTATTACTAAATACTCTACTAAAATCCAGGGTTAAAATAACAGTTCTTTTTTATTGGGCTTCAACTGTCTTAATACACTCATGTTTTTATATTTTCCCATAAATTAAGGATAATGTTATATTAAAACTTTTGAAATATGGAATTTTCAGGCATAAAATACACTCAATAAATTAAGGATAATGAAATCCGAGGCAAGAAAAAGACCGAAGCAAAACAAATTTGACTTATTTTGTAAAGTCTATTTATTAAACAAAAGGTAAAAGAGCAAAATGGATGCTATATGTTTGACATAATTAATAAAAATTGCGATTTTTACACCCTGGAGAAAATTTCAAAAAGAACCTATTTACAAAAAACAATATAAGCATGGTTAGTATGATGGTTAATATGGAGTATGTCTCCCGGACAATGCAATAGGCCTTAACGCCTAGGCATGCTGGTATCAAATTACCAATCTGATCTTGGGGAATATTACACCACTCATCAAGCAATGCCCTCCGAAGTTCCGGTTGACAGGTGGGAGGGGGTTGACGGGCTGCAATTCGTCGGCCAAGCATATCCCACACATGCTCTATTGGATTCAAGTCCGGTGAGTATGCTGGCCAATCCATACGTGTGATATCCTCCAATTGAAGGCATTCGTCTATGTTTGCACGGTGAGGACGGGCGTTGTCATCCATAAACAGAAATTCAGCACCCATGGCGCCCCGAACAAACGTACATGTTGTTCCAGAATGACATCCCGATAGATGTGGCCTGTCATCGTTACACTCTGAACATGAGGTCAGTTCTGGAACCAAGAATAATTCTTCCCCAAACGAGCCATCCTGCACCACCTTAACGGTGTCGTTCAATGGTGTTCTCTTGGTGGTAACGGGTACCTGGCGCTCTCCATATGAAAGTCCGGCGAGAATCAGACTGCAAACTAAACCTGGACTCCTCGGCACCACACAAGACCACTCTCCCATATGAGGTTAAGGCCGGAGTTGCGGTAAGTGGAAATGGCAGGCCTACGAGCTAGACCAATGTGCCCAAACTAAACTTGGAGCTGAAGAGAGAGACAGGTCTGATGCTGTGCTCCGTCTGTTTCTTTTGGCAGTAACTGCTAAATACCGGTCCTCATTCGGCGTTTGTAACTCGGGGGCGACCTGTGCTGTAACATCTACTCACATTACCATCATCTTGGAATCGTTGCCAAAGCCTGGAGATGACACTCTGGGCGATTCAAGTTCCTCGGATACTTCCAGCTGGGTACGTCCACATTCCAGTCGTCCGATAATTCTACCACGTACAAAATCCTCCAAAAGCTTCCTTTGTGCCCCTAACTATGCGGTTATTGCACTGAAAGGCTTTTAAAGCGCTTGTGAATAATTTTCTTCTTTGCCACCATTCATATATACCCCTCTCTTACACTCTCGTCATTGTGACGTACTATCCGCGCCATCTGGTGGTTTCCTGCAATTTGCATTTTCTTCTTCAAGATGTGTGTGATAATTCTACAGGTGAATTTTTATTTTAGAGTTCAATTTCTGTGTGATTCTGAATTATCCTTAATTTATGGACATGAGTGTAAATTTATATGGAAATAGGTTTTTGATGAATATAATAAAATATGATGATGAATATAATATAATAAAATACGCTTTGATGGTATTTCATTTAATAAAATATGTTTTTAGGTCTATTATATATTTTATATTTGCTTTACTGTAATTCCAATGATAAAAAAATAATTTTGCATTAAAAACATGTTATCCGTTTTCATAAAACTTTTTACAGTAAGTAAAAAATAATAATATTGGATAAAAGCTCTATAAATTTTTAATGATAAAAATATTTTTAACTGAAAACTCTTAATTGAATAAGTAAAAAAAAAAAAAAAAAAAATCAAGTTTTTAAAATAATTGTGCATAATTTCGTTATTTTACTGAAAGTTTATTTCTCTGCTTTCATGCTATCCACCCTGTTAAGTGATGGTTTAGAGTGGTCTAATTTTTTTAAAATGCTGTTTTAAATTTAATGTTTGCATAAAAATACATAAACAATAAACTATAAACTCATAATATGTAAATATTACGTAAACGATAAGCAAAATAATAATGAGGAAGTAATTTTTTAATTTTTATGAAAATAGTTTTATTTTTGTGTTAATTATATTTTGAAGTTTTAAAATTGTATAATTAGTGATATTAAAAAAAGTTATAATTATTAAATCCTTTTAAAATTTGAAGGCGTTAATATAATTAATGAATAAAATTCAAATTGATTTTCATTTAAAGTTGCTTAAAAGTAATTTGTGATTATAATTAAAAAAATGCTAAAGAGTTTAGTACATTTTTTTAACAAAAATAAATTTTTCTTCAGAGGAGTCCAACTTTTTAGTTTTCTGCCGTTGTATTTTGGCCGTATTTATTGACGAAATCTGTTAAACAAAAAAAAAAAGCAAATAAAAGAAATGCACAATCTGCGATATCTTTGATGTCTTGATTTTTTTCGAACAATTTCTTAATCATCAAACACTATAATAAATAAATAAGAAATGCATTAGTAAAAAAAAAGTATGAAAGATAGTTTAATATTTATGTACAAAAAAACTTCAGTCATTTCATTATTTTTAAACGATTATATTTTCGAAAAAAAATTAAAAATCGCGTTAAATTTAGGATATACGAATTTTAGTGTATTGATGTAATTTATGATTTCATATTGGGTCACATGGGGCCTGAATGATCGAGTAGCTAGCGCTAGGTGCCACAGGTTTCAAGTTCGAGTCCCGGCGGTGCGATGGATGTTTGTAGTGGTTTGAAATCCACTTTAAACCGTAGGTCCCGATCTAACATGAATGTTGCGGAGGTAGTGTTACTCCGCGTCCGTAGCTTATCTTCAAGCTACACGCACCTACTGGGTCGTGCTAAGTGAGTAACATCGCTGCAGCTCTTGCCTTAAGGCATCCAAGTAAGTTGTTTGTTTGCCAGCTGCATTAGAACAAAAAAAAAAATGTTGGGTCACATTAACAGCAGCTCTAAGGTGTGGATTGGACAGTCTTTCTTTACACTGAAAAAAAATGTTACCTGTAAATTTATTTACTACTTATTTTTTAACTTACTAGTTTTTCTCTGTAACGCATTCTCATTTTTCAGAAGAGTTGTTTTTCAAAAAAAAAAAAAAAAACATAAAACTCTTTTATTTTATTTAGGGCTTTTCTCGTTTGTCTCCTACAAAACGGATCTAGAAACTGAATTCCCACTCCTTACGATGGCTCACAGATTGAAATTCCTGTGTCAAAGTGCAGCATTTGGATTATCCCTGGTGTTTGTATTAGTGTCTTCTGTTCACTGTAAGTTGCTCATGTTCTTCATTTCAAATTCAAATAATATTGTCTGAATTCTTTAATAACCATAAAGGTCATACGTACAAAATTACAAATAAGAATTAATACAGGATGTTTAACCTTTCGAACACATATGAGATGAGAAAATGCCATGGACAAATATTTATTATTATTACATTTTTTTCTTTTTTTTTTTTATCATCGCTGGGTTTCATGTTCCGCTTATGTATGCCAAGAACTGATTATTGACTGGATATGAAAGTTATATATATGATTACCTTCTCCGATTTCTCGGGTAACTGTCTTACATTTTTATGTCATACGGGAGAAAACCAGAAAACTTCCACTACTATGGATGCGAGTTCTTTACACACGTTTTCATAATTGTCATCGAGTCTTTTCTTTTCTGAACGCGGTGACTGCAACAGATGCCACCATCTGTTTGATGATCATCCTGCACTCTTAACTGCGTATGATACCATTGAATTATGAATTGAGCTTGATAAATATATTTGAAGGAAAAACCTTTTGGTTTGCATATGAATTATATAAATTTAATAAAAGTTAAGAAACACAAAAATTTTAAATAATATTTTTCTACTCAGGCGCCTGATGGCTAAGTGGCTAGCGCTCTGGCGCTCGGTGCCACAGGTTTCGGGTTCGAGTCCCGGTGGATGTTTGTAGTGGTTCGAAGGTCCACTTTAAAGGTCCCAGGTCCCAATCTAACCAGTAGGTCCCAATCTAACAGGATTGTAGAGCGTTGTGGGGCTAGCTTTGTTACTCGCTTCACTTCAGCAGATCTTCAAGATAAACGTGCCCTCTGGGTAGTTCTAAATGAATAACAGCAATGCAGCCCTTGCGTATGGAATAAAGATTAATTGTCACTCTATTGCCAGCTGCATTAAACAATAACAACATATTCTTCTATTCTTTAAACATTATTATAAATAGAAAAAAAATTAATTTATTTTCGTGTAGAGCTGAACCGAAGTCCGCTAATGTTACTCAGCATCCTTGTATAAGGTGTGCAAAAGTATTGGTTTATTCTATGATAATCACTTATGATGAGTTATTAGAGTACTCCAAGTTGGATTTTTTGTTATCCAAGTTTCGGGATAAAAACTCTCCATCGCGCATGCACACTGTCGATCATTGTTTTGGAATGCTTTTCAGAACATCGCCGTTTAAGAATAATCTGCTGTACTCCACATTGATTTTTAGTGTGGTTTACCCTATCATTGTCGATAACAAGGGGCGCTATCCTACTCAAACGCTGTAATTATTTGTCAGTTGTAGAAAGTAGTTCAGAAAGTAGAAAGAGATGCAAAACCATATTGGAGACGATACCTTTCACAAGTGTTGTTTAGTGGTGAATCTACTTTCTACAACTGAGAAATAATTACAGCGTTTGAAGTAGGATAGCTGCCACATTTTATCGAAAATGATAAGGTAAACCACACTAAAAACCAACGTGGGGTACATAGGCACAATGAATCATTGAGTAGAAATGACAGGACACATTACCTCCTCATGCTTTTATATGACTTTGCTTTTTCATAGATCCGTCCAAATTTCGGATGGATGGACACTTCACTAAATTTTTATGATGATCATCGATTGCTTGAATAGCATCTTTCTTGGATGTTGGATCAGATCACTTTAACTTCCAGTTGAATACAAGCAAAAAGTTCCTATTTAGAAGCTGTATTTATCTGCAGCAATTGGTTCATGGCAGCGAAAAGCTACGAAACATTTAAACAAAACGAATAGTCGATAGAACGAAAAAAACAAGCGATTGATTATTATGTCGACATCTACAGAGCCACTAAACGTGCTCACATTAAATTTCATTAATTAATCTTCAGAAACACCTGAGTTTGTGTCTTTTTTTAATTCAAATGGAATCATTTAAAATTAATCATGTGGGTTTCTCTAGTAAAACCATTGCTTTTGGATACCTTTAATCCAGACATTCTATATAACATGTCATAAGCATAATTCGAACATTTAAATCTCATTAATATTTGTTTTTAATTAGGAACTATTAAATAATATTTCACTAATTTGTTAACAAATTGGTTTAATTTCATTTTTGTAGTTTTTACATGCGGCCCCATTTATTATTCTCTGTTAGCGCAATAAGACTTAAAGGAGTAAAAGCAAATGTAAATTATTTATTCTCTTAAAGCTGTGAATTACAGATAAATGAATGAATTGTAATTGTAAGAGTGATATAGAAGCGAAATTATCAATTACAAATGTTTTATGTCCGACTCGTGGCTCAGTAGTGACGTGTGTCGCTGGTGAGCATGAGGGCGGAGATTCAATCCGCTGGTGGCATTATTGTAGACATCGTTTCAAATAAGAAAAACACTAGATGGCGTTTGGGATGTTCAGCCTCTTGCCTCGTGGGGTGGGAGTTTTGGTGGGGTTTTCCATACGATACGAAAATGTGGAGTTAGTTCCCCCTAAAAGTTCTCTCGGAATGCAATGCCTCCCCTTTTTTCAGAGACTCGAAGTCCAGTGAGACTTCTAACTACGGGTGCTCTATCCCAACAGAAGATATCCCTTTTCCTCCTTCCATGAGACCCACGGGTTCATGGACTTGTTCTAGATGTTGCTGTCGATGAAGCAAGGATAAGAAACAACAACGAATGCTTTATAGAAATAAAAATTAAACACTTTTTTTTTTATAAAGTAAAAAAAAAAATATTAATCTTATTTTTCAAGATTGGATGATCCAAAAAGTTTGGAGAACGTTAACGAATGCAATTTTCTTAAAAGTGAAATAAATATGTGTGAATAAATTTAAAAAACAATACATGGTTATTATTTAATGTAGCAATACTATCTAAGTTTGTTTTAAAATGCTAAACCCTATCGTTAGCATTTATACTGTCCATAAATTTCATTACTTAAGTAATATATTTTGCTAAAATTACTTTTCCTTTGTAAATGAATTAAATTTAGTTTTTTAGTAAATTTAATTCATCTACAAAAGGAGAATTTGTTCAATATAACGTGTAAATTCAAATTATTAAATGTTGAACAATTTAATTTTATTTCTCATTCAATAAAGAAATGCACTTATAAATTATTTTAGAGATATATACATTTTCATCTCTTTTAAATGAAAAGTAATACCATTTCACTTTTTGTATTCTATATCTCATAATTTTTGATATTGTAGTAAATATTTACAATAGAAAATATATGGCTACACCTTATTACAAAAATACAAAATGATTACATAAGTGAAGAGAAAGCTTAAAAATTATTCAACAGTTTTTAAATTTGACATCAAATAGTTAAATTATCTTTAAAAATACAATTATTAAATTATTTTTTTTTATTATTAATGTAAAAAAAATATTAATATTTAAATAAATGTAAAGATAAGCGTTAGTTTAATTCAATTTAAAATAAATTTTTGTAAGCATTCCCAATTTATTTAAATGATGTGTTAGACATTTATCAATAAAGTATACTTTAACAATTATGTATTATTTTATATGAAGTTTTGATGATTCTTAAATTTTAAATTCTTTATTTATAAATCTTTAAAATCTTATGGTCCTCAATTTAAAGTGTTTTCATATGAACAATCATTCTTTAAAACAAATTTCAAGAAAAACTGAATGACACATCCTCTAAAATTTTCATTATGAATCAATAAATATTTGAAATTGTGTCCTATTAAAATATATTTAACTATTTAATTTTTATTTCAGCTGATTTCTTAGATACAGAACAAAGTTTAAATTCGCGAACATATACACAGGTAAGCTCTTTTTTTTTTTTTTTTTTTTTTTTTTTTGACTTAATAAACCTTTAGTATTTATTTCATAGAAAATATGTTACTACACAAAGAATTACAAACAAATATTCCTCCAAAATCTTCCATCACGATGATTTTTTTTTTTTTTTTTTCATGAAAATTCCTTTTTTTTTAAATACGTTATTATACGATAAATATTATGCATAAAATTAAAAAAAAAAAAAAAAAAAAAACAAGAATGTTGCCTTTTGATTTTTTTTTTTTTTTTTTTTTTTTTGCTTATAAAATGAAAATTTTAATTTACTGCCAACTATTCTATTTCTTCATTTTCAATAAGTTAAGTATTTTTTTTTTTATTGGGCCTATAATTTTAATTTATTCTAGTGCGTATTGATAGCAAAAAATGTATGTTTTCGTACTGGAACAACAACTACATCAGAAAAAAATTTTTTTTCTTTTTTCCTCTTTATTGTCAAGTTTTTTTTTCATCATGAGGCTAAAAATGAAAACTTTTAGAAATTTGTAATGAAAATGGAATGTTTTTCAAATAATCGTAATATATTTCAGAGGGGGAAAATAAAAGAGATTGGCTACATAAAAACAACCATTTTTTTTCTTAAAAGTTTTTATTGGTAAGTTTACATAAAAATACATGCAAAGTTGCGCCATAATTTACGATATTTTTGTCCGACGCACCTATCGAGTAACTTTGGTGTATTATTGCACTTTGGGTTTTTAGTTATGTTTGAACTTATCTAAAAAAACCCAGAGTATTAAAAAAAATATTTCAAATAAATATTATGAATATAATTAACTTAAGTACCAGCATACAGATGCTGTATGGTTCTGGTGTTTGAAGAAGTTAGTTTGATTTGGACGTTTATGTTGAAGTTTCCTTATACGTAATTTATAACCAATGCTTTTTTTTTTTTTCCGAAGATAAGTATGCGCTCGACTGTTTTAGTCAGCGGTTCTCAAAGGATGTTCCCTGTGATATTCCAGATAAATATGTATCCAGATATAAAAATAAAAATAGTTACTTGTTTTTCTTGTGAGTTTTCCTTGTTCAAATACAGTTTTAATTTTAAACAATTAACCTTTCTGATTGCAGCGCTCTTTTTTTTTTTTTTTTATATATATTAAAAAGCGTCAAATAAACAGGGAAATGTCGTAAAAAATGCTTCCGGCAATTTAGGAGTTTTCACTTCCGTGGTTGACTACTAGAAGTGTCTATGTGATTTTCATTGTTAAAAAATTTCCATTACAGCCTATGAGACTCTTCCGTCTGTAAGTTGTGGAATGGATCATTTGATGTTAACTCAAAATTAACTATATATTTTTATTTTTTATTTAATCTTTTTTTTTTTCAGTTTTGAACGATAACTGATAGACACTTAATTTATTGACTGAATATGATTTATTTATGCTTTTCATTTGTTATTTGTTTAAAACTGCTGTTATGCATTTTGTTCATACATTACATTCTAAATTTTATGGGTAACCAGCCAATTAAAAATTTTTTTTTTTTTTAAATTGTCTCTTCATTTTTTGTCTAAATATATTCTGTATGGATGATTTTTTTTTTTTTTTTTTTTAGTCATTGCCATTTTGCACCAAACTAATTATCTGTAACTTTATCCAAAGATCCTTTCTTTCAAATAAGCGAAATGAATTAGATATCGACAGTTAAAATAAATTAAAATTCGACTGCACCATTTTAATTATAAAATACCACATCGAAAATTCTTCATAGCTCAGTTAATTTATGACGAATGACATCAACAAAAGGACTTGATCCATGATAAAACTATCTGTATGAATTAATTTTAGTAAAAATAGCTTAAGTTAAGTACCTTAAATATAATTTTTAACAGTTATAGGTATAGGACATTTTGACTTATCTTGCGTACTATAAACTTATGTAGAAGGCATATTTTATGAAAAATAATATGTACATTCATTTAGAAATTTGAATGATTTATACTGATAAGAAAAATGGGAACATCTTAAAATATTTATAAAATGATGTCTTTACTTTGAATTTATATATTTTAATATGATATCATATTGTAATAAAAGTTCTGCTTGAAGTACAAGATTTAATAAAACAACTTTTAACTATGTGGGGCCTGAATGGCCGAGTGGCTAGTGCTCTGGGGCTCGGTACCAGAGATTTCGAGTCCCGGCTGTGCCATGGATGTTTGCAGGAGTTCGGAATCCATTTTAAACCGTAGGTCCCGATCTAACAGGATCGTAGAGCGTTGCGAAGGTAGTGTTATTCCGTGTCCGTGGCTTATCTTCAAGTGACACGCGCCCCCTGGTTAATGCAAAGAGAATAACATCTGTGCAGCGCTTGCCTTAAGGCATCCAAGACCAAGCTGTCTAAGTGTTTGGAAGCTGCATTAGAACAAAAAAAAAAATTTTAACTATGTGTCATACATCAATGGATTCCCTACAATAGAGTTTAGCTCAAACAGTGGTGCCACCGTCATTGTAGGTCAATCCAGAAACCTCAAGACGCCTTAATGACTCTTTGGAGCATAAGTTGGAATAGGAAAGGAATTGCTCATTATCTGCAAGGTTCAACAATTAGTTTACTGTGAGCAACTAAGAAACCCTAAAAAAGCTTTTTTTTTGCAGAAAAAAATAGCCTTCGTTGATAAACAGAAAGACCGATCCTGAGAAGTGACTATGCCCCCTACCCCCCTCACACACTCTGAATGAGCAAGTAACAGTTTCATAGAATTTAACAAGCAGATTATTCATTACACATCTATTCTCACTCCTGCAGAATACCAGCGGCCTGGTGGCCAAGTGGCTGGCTCTCTGGCCTTTGGTGTCCCAGGCTTCAGGTTCGAATCCTGACGGTGGTATGGATGTTTGTTAGTGGTTCGGAATCCACGTTAAACTGTAGGTCCCGGTCTGTTTAGCCTAATGTGTGCATAAGATGACCGTAGAGCGACAAACCAAACCTACAGAATACCATCATTTCATAACCCTCCAGAATCACTTTGCAAAGTAGAAGGTTGAAATGAAGTTTAGCTTCTTTTTCCAAGGTAAAAAAAAAAATTAATAAATTTTATTAAAAAAAAAACACAATGATGACTGAAAGATGCCATTGAAAGGAATGGTGATTATGTTAATGAAATAATGTGTGGCTAAATTTTTGATTTTATTTTCCATTGGAAAAACGGACAGAACTTTCATTACAACTCGATACTATATCATCACCTTTTTTTAACATAGGTAAGATAGTTATTGACTGGCACTCGGTGCCCCATGTCTCGGGTTCGAGTCCCGGCGGTGTTATGGATGTTTGTAGTGGTTCGGAATCCACTTTAAACCGTCGATCTCGGTTTAATATGATTGTAGAGCGTTGGGCATAAGGCTGACAACCCTACCGTAAAAAAAGGAACCATCTCCAGCATGTAGACGGTCTTGGCCCACCATGGGACTGTTGCACCACTGATGATGATGATGATTAATTTATCTGATTTACTGTGTTATTTTCTCTTATTCTGTAAAAAATACGCCAAATGCGCACTGTACAAAGCAAGAATACGAAAGTATAGCCAAGTCGGCGATAATTTGATGATGTTGGCAGATGGAATTTTCGAAAATTTGTAACAAATAATTAATAATTGTGTAAGAATATTTTTAATAAATTCTAATTATAGCCTTGGCCCACCGTGGTGCTGTTGCTCCACTGTAATGGAATAAGGATACTTATTGTCATACTCTATTCACCAATTAAATTGGTGAAATGTAGAAAGATTAACAATTATTAAAGGTGCTTTACAGATTGATGCCTACATTTCAACAATTGCAAAAATATAAAATATATATATATAAAAAAAAAAAATTATGTCAATTCCGACTTTTTTTCACTCTATTGCAGAAAGTCCTTTATAAATAATTTTCATTCCTTTTTTTTTTAACTTTATCTGGCGCCTTCTATTGGTAGATATATGCAACTAAAAAAATCTAAAAAAAACTAAAATTAATGAATTAAATTTAATGAATGAATTAATATTTGAAAAGACTGTATTAACATCCAGTGTCATCCACTGTAAGTTCAAAAATGCATTTGAACTTGAAATGGATGAATAAAAAGTGTTTTATGAACGATTGGAAATTTGAACAAGATATATATAGGGAGAATGTGAGCTAATAGAAGGAATTGAAATATGTAATGATTACCACTTGTTGTTTGATATCAGTGTTTGAACGTTATATTCAAACGTTTCTTTATTTACATAAAAGAGATAACCCCCCACTAATGATGAACATTGTTCCCAGAAGCGCTCCTCACCGTGGAAGAGGTGGACCTGGTGGAAGTGTGCACCTCCATCCAGAGCTTCGAGCAGATGGAGACGGCGGTCAACGTGGACCTGCTCACCGTCGAGATACACCCGGAGGCGTGGGTGTTCGCCACGCGATGCAAGGTGCCCGGAAAGCCCTGCAGGGGATTCGACAGTGAGTAGTCTTTCGCTTTTATCTTGATTTTAGGACTTAAAATAGTCTCATAGTGCTTTGTTAACTGCATGTTTATGAAGAAATTCTCGACACTGTATTTAAAAGTACGATTGCCAGCTCTAGATTGATCAGTCATTTTCGGAATAATATAAGGGTATCGTATTTTTTTTATTTTTAAATTTAAATATCACGAATACTATCACAACAAAAAGGTTGGAAAACTAATATAAAAGGTATGTCAATATCGAGCCTACAAACTTCTAGAGAGTTAGGGTACGCTTCAGCGACTGCAGGGTCAGAAATGCTTTTCTGACTAATGTATACAGCACCAGCAATGCAAGACACCATAAAAAGCAAATATGTAGTTTGTTCATCAATAGCATGATTGACAGTATTAAGGGTGAACTACGTATGCATGTGTTTCGTGTAGATGCTCAGTGGTACGTAGTGTATTATACCTCGCATACTTGAACTTGGGTTGCTGTATACCAGGAGCACAGTTTCCTTCATGTTCAGAGTTCGTACGTCACATAAAGGTTGTCTGGCAGCAAGCCTTCTCAGATAACTGTTGTTCAAGCATCAAAGAGGCTATGACTGGGAATATGTTTCATCTAGCTAGTTTTGCACGGCTCGCGAATTGCACTAGGCAGTCCCCCAAGACAGATGCATATCCGCTAGTTCAGCATCCATAAGTTCAGTCATTCTACTATCCTCTGTCAGTGTCCTGTATAAAATGAAGGGTTTCCACGAGAACGCACAGAACTCCCGCTCTTGTGCAACGTCATCTACCGTCTGGAAAGTATTCTCAAACTAGCATTGCTATTCGATTCCGAATCATCTAGGTTAACCCTGCCCCTCCCTAGATATTTGTAAACCTGATGCTGAGACACCCTATATAAATTATCCTTTAGTGTGCTTTTATTTATTCTAAAGAGAGTTCATTTTATTTTTTTAGACAGTTGATCTTCACAAATATATCGGAGCTCGATTATGCTCAAAGAATTTTTCGAAATAATTAATCCCCCGCAAAAAAAAAAAAAAAAAAAACCTATGAACAATTAATTAGGAGCAGATATTTATTTCCCAAAAAATAAAAAGAGATTTTTTTCTTCTGTTATAGCCTGGGTGAACGATAACTACTAAAAATTCTAATAAAATATAATAATTGCATTCACACTACTGTAAAAATATCTTTTGCCAATAAACCAAATTTCATTTTAGCACTTTACTAAAATTTGTTTTAAAGAGTTTTAGTGTTCTGTGTGTCGTATATAATTAGCGTTCTATTTTAAAATAAGAAAAAAAAAGCGTTTAGAGGACGTTAATTAAAATGCCTAACAAAAACTACCAATTAAATAAATTCATCAATTGCTTGCGTATTAAAAAATATTCAACCTTCAGAGGATCTGGGATCTATGGTTGGCAAATTGAAAAGTGGATAGACTTGGTGAAAATTGTAACAGGGTGACTTATATTAACTCTATTACTGCCTCAAGGAAAGTGTCTTGTGTTGATGGTAGGAATTTTTGACCATTGATGGGGGAAAAAATTAAATAATTTATCAATTAATTATGAAATTCTATTAAATTTTCTTTACTGCCATTTATACGAGTTGATGCTAAATGTTTGATGTTCTAATCGATATTATATCCACTTTGTCACTCATTAAATGAAAAATAATTTTTCATTCATTTATCTTCAACCTTTTTATGAGTTGATTATACATATTGGATGGATATCGATTCAATATTCTATATCTTCTTTATCACTATTCTATATTTTTGTATTTATTTAGTTTAATTTAATTTACATGAATTAAGCTTCTTTCTTTTCAAACTATAAATAAAATATAGTATATAAATATAGGTAAAATATATAAATAAATAATTTTGAGAAGGAAGGGGGCATCCAAATAAAAATAAGGATTAAATTTTGTCAATTAGAAAAAAATATTCTTGGAATTTATTTATTTATTATTATTTTTTAAATATCTTGACAAAATTTGTTATTTTAAAGAAAATATGTATTTTACTTTGAATATATGTATATATATATATATATATAATATTCAAAGTATTTATTTATTTATTTAAATAAATAAATTAATAGTAAAATTATTTTTTATTATTTTGTATTTATTTATTTTACCTCTAATGCGTTTTCTTAAATTATCAATCATTACATCAGAGATATTTACATTACCGAAATTGAATCTATAAATATCCATGGAAAATATGACAACCACCTCTGTCACTTTAATAATCACATTATAATGCTGCTTTAAAGGCACCTGAATACCACTTTACACCACCAGCGTATCTGCTGAATTTCCGAAATTGTGCATCCCACGCTTTCGGTCTCAAATATTCCAGACTTGTGTGCATATATATATAGCAAATATTCTGCTCCGCCATGTCAAATTAATTGTCTAAAAGTTTCGTATCTTCGGAATTAGAAATTTTTTATGAAAATTTCCAGCAGCTTTGGAAATTTAGTTTCTTTTGAACTGCATCGAAAATTATTTATTCATCAATTTAAACAAATCCGTAAGAATTGCGGATGGAAACTTAAAATTGCTCCAATTTTTTATTTTAATTCTACAATAGCCTGTTGAAAGTTCATAAATAATTCCACATTTTTTACAAATAGTTTGTCAAAAGTCAATTTAATTAACTGATAGTGGATTCAGTTATCAATTAAGGAAATAAATTTTCAATGCCAGTACCAAAATCATCAGCAAATCATGTCATCATCTAATGATTCTTTATCAACAAACCCTATTTTTATTGTAAAACCACTACTGGAAATTAACAAAGTATTAGAAAATGTTCATTATGTAAATGGGATACAATAATAGACATGCTATTTTTAATATTTCAAGGGATACTAAAATTTTGCTTTACACTTAATTAATTTTGTTACTGCACTGCTTACTATGGAGATGATGAAACGAGTAATATATAAAAAAAAAAATTAAGGTTAATTCCTACTTTTTTTCACTCTATTGCAAGAATTCCTTTACAAAAAAAGTTGACATTTTCCTCTTACATCTGGCGCCATCTGTTATTAGATACATGCAACTTAAATCTAAAAAAAAAAAAAAAATAATTAAATTTAATTACTGAATTAATATTTGAAAAAACTGCATTCACATCCAGGTGTCACCCACTACAAGTTTCAAAAAATGTATTTTGAACTTGGTGGAGGGAATAAAAAAGTATGTTATGAACGATTGAAAATTTGAACAAGATATAGCATGTTATATAGGGAGAGTGTGAGCTAACAGTAGGAATTGAAAAATACTGCATATCATCTCACTAGATACAAAATAGGAATGTGAAAAATGACTCGTCTTTGGATGCTGACGATCGACTGCCAGTTCTCAAAATACTTTGGTTCAGCATGAAAGTGCGTACATATAGAAATGGGGTTAGAATCAGGAGTTTCAGTGACATTAGAGAAACAGCATTACAGGTTTGAGGGAAAAACTCCTGTGTGTGTGCCTAATCCTCAGTTTCCTGCACTGTTGGATTGATATCCTAAGAGTAGTCTACTCATGGATGGAGGAAAAGGGCAGCTTCTGTTGGGATGCAACAAACCGTAGGTAGAAGAGTGACTAGGCTCCAAGTCGCTGAAGAAGGAGGGCAGTGCCTTCCTAGAGGACTACCCCGCATTTGCGTATCGTATGGGAGTAAACCCGAAAAACTCCCACCAGGTAGTCCGACTAACGAATAATAGAATAATCATTGTAGCAGGCAGATGGATTATTTACTATGGTTGTTTGAGTGGTAGTGCTTATTTTTTGGAGTTTGGATATTTGCTTTCACCATTATTATAAACAATGAATATTTTGAGCCTGAATAAGTGGGTTAATGTAAAACATTTCCTGAACATTTTGGCAATGTGTGTTTCCACATCTTTTATATTGTT